>PIJE02008126.1:0-11120 GCA_002895965.2 Coryphaenoides rupestris | reverse complement strand
GTAACTACTAGTTTTTTGCACTACCACACACGTTGCAAAGCACTAATTCCCTCAGTGGGCATTTTTTGTTGTTGGATTGCCCATACACTCAATATGGACACCTCTGGGTGTTCTAGTCGGCACTCTCAGCCCTGCATGCCTTGCCTAAATCCGTTAAATCCCATAGAAGACAACATCTACTAAATGACAAAATGTATGAAACGTATAATCGATACGCTCCCTGTCATAGTTTTCAGCGGAACGGCTCCTTTCCTCTCTGCAGGGGTTTACCATCCGTCTGCATGTTTCCACTCTGAGGTCAGGGCTTCGCTTCCTCTCTGTACGCGTGTCTGTCTATGAAGCCAGCGTGACTATGTGCTGTATAAAGAAATACTCAGTTTCACTTCTGAACATGAATGAACATGAATGAACATGAATATGATGACAAGCAAGAAAGACAGACAGACAGACAGACAGACATGCAGGCAGATAGATGAATAGATAGAGAGATAGATAGATAGGAGAGAGAGATTGGATGGATGGATGGATGCTAGATAGATAGATAGATAGATAGATAGATAGATAGATAGATAGATAGATAGATAGATAGATAGATAGATAGATAGATAGATAGATAGATACCAGAAACCACCCCGAATAATATTCATGCATCATGCGCACAGCTCAGTGTCTGACCAGGTCACCATGGAAACACACGACTAACACACTCCATCACATGTGGCCCTTCCCTATAGTAGACACGCCAGGAGTCATTCATAGACACCACTCCCTCACGATCACACTCCCAGTGACATACACACACACACATTCAGCCACTCAATCACTTCAATACAGTTTATATCAATTTATAAATAGCATGAAACAGATTCCACTTGTGAACTTCATGCAAGTTCATAAGTTTGAAAAACCCATACCTCTTGGCTGCCCTCTACTGGCTAAAGAGCAACATTTTACTGTATTGTTGACAGTAAACTGCAGAAAGATGAACTAAATATATGAAGATTAAATTAAAAGTTTTTTTTACCTAGTCTTACTGAATATTGTTGTTTTTTAATTTAACATGTTTGTAGAAATAAGAGATTGGGTTAAGGTTTGTTTGAGTTAATTTTAATAAATGTATCATCAACAAAAAACATGCTGTCCAGTTCCATCTCAAAACTGCACCGTTCTCTATACTTTGATTGCATGATTAGGCCTACGTCTTATTTGTGGCGACCTCTAGTGGTTATGGAGCTGAATACAGGTTGTGAATCCATAAATCATATGTTGTGTTTTGTCTAGGGATGCACCGATACCGATACCAGTATTCGGTATCGGTCCGATACTGTGCTCATGTACTCGTACTCCGATACAACCGCACCGATACCACTTTGGCAACGCAACGTTAACCTTGTAATATTCTTAGCCAAGGAATATTGAAATAAAGAGATGCAACCGAGTTGTCGTTTATGGATGTTTAATAGCAACTGCGCATGGTACCGAGCATGGGCGTAGAATTTAGTGGGGACGCTGGGGACACCCCCCCCCCCCACCATCAGAAACGCGAATTAACGGAGCACCCCCCCCCCATCAGAACCACGAATTAACGGAGCACCCCCCCCCCCCCCCCATCAGAACCGCAAATTAACGGAGCACAACCCCCCCTCCCCCCGTCAGAACCGCAAATTAACGGAGCACCCCCCCGCCCCATCAGAACAACGAATTAACGGGGCACCCCCCCCCCCATCAGAACCACAAATTAACGGAGCACCCCCCCCCCATCAGAACCACAAATTAACGGAGCACCCGCCCCATCAGAACCACGAATTAACGGAGCACCCCCCATCAGATACCACGAATTAACGGAGCACCCCCCCCCCCCATCAGAACCGCGAATTAACGGAGCACCCCCCCCATCAGAACCGCAAATTAACGGAGCACCCCCCCCCCCCATCAGAACCGCGAATTAACGGAGAACCCCCCCCCCCATCAGAACCGCGAATTAACGGAGCAACCCATCAGAACCGCGAATTAACGGAGCACCCCCCCCCCCATCAGAACCGCGAATTAACGGAGCAACCCCCCCATCAGAACCACGAATTAACGGAGCACCCCCCCCCCCCCCCCTCCATCAGAACCACGAATTAACGGAGCACCCCCCCCATCAGAACCACGAATTAACGGAGCACCCCCCCCCCCATCAGAACCGCGAATTAACGGAACACCCCCCCCCCCAAGAGACGCTGACTGGAGCCCGTCGCACGCCTCACGGTAGCGTCATTGCACATCCTTGGCGCATCTGTGATGTCCACCAATGTCCTAAACAACAACACGTCCTTGGTACCGAGTAAACGACTGACGTATGTTGGATGGTTCTCCCCAGTGGCGTAGCCAGGATTTTTCAACAGGGTGGACTTTTGCGAATTAGGGTGGGCCACTATTTTTTACATTTTTTATTTTTTATTCCGATATAGGCAGTACAGCAATTGTCCCAAAATTAAACAACACGTGATTTAATCACAGATCAGACGATTAATGGCAAACTATAATAGGCTACATTGATAAATAGATTATACTTTATTCATCCCCGGGGGGGATTTAAGGCACAACATGCATGCATGTGATTTTAAAATTGAACATAAAGACTTGTCAAATAGCTCGTCAAGACCATGGAGAAGAGAACCATATAAAGTAGCCTGGGCTAAATATTAACAAAAACACGTACGCCAGGCTAAGGTTGGAGGCGATTGCGAGTAAACATGGAACCAAAAAAACCAGACAGCCTGAACACAAAACATAACAGAACAACTTCTGACCAAGAAGGCTGTTGAGTTCAACAAACATTTCAGGGATTTTCAATTCGGTGCGTGCGTGCTGAGTGTGAGTGTGTGAGTGTGTGTGTGTAACACGTTTGTAACATAATGATACTTTATTGAAACAAAATTGATCACACACAATTTTGTATGACATTATTATGGGCTATTTTTTCGTTCCTTGAATTTCAAGTTAATGCCGGGCACTTCTGATAGGGTGGGCCAGCTGTCAATCATAGTGGCACTGGCCCACATTGGCCCTTATGTGGCTACGCGCCTGGTTCTGAATAGGTTACATTTAATTGAAATGTGTGGCAGTGCCGTTATATTTGTTTAATTTGTTCACAGTCAGAAAGTGAGGAACATCTGATGAAAATTGAAAATAAAACATGTTTTCAAAGTCATTAGAACTGTAATGGTTTTATTAAGTACTCGTATCGGTATTCGGTATCGGCAAGTACCCAAATGTAAGTACTTGTACTTGTACTCGGTCTGAAAAAAAGTGGTATCGGTGCATCCCTAGTTTTGTCAGTACACTTTTGCAGATTAGTTTGAAGCAACCTCCATATGCATTAGGAGTAGGCCGTAAAGTCTCCATTTATGGTCCCGAATAAATTGGACACTGAACTGAAATAGGCCTATATGATCCCATGTGTTCATATTAAGTTAGTTAAGTTCATATCATCCTGAAGTGTTTCAATGAGAACTTTGTGTTCAGTGTAAAGTTGAATGTATTTGTGCTTTGGTTAAGATAAGCTCAAGGGGAATTCCAGTCTTCCAGTGGTCAGACAACATAAAGGCCTTCCAGACATATGACCAGGTCAGTCATGGTAGACACCCGCTTAGTCACACAGCATGAACAAATATAGTAGTCGTAAACATAGATACCAATATTAATATATGATACTGATTTACTGATTTATATTTGATACACATTTGGTTGCTTAGCATCATACACCTTTTAACTTTCCACTGTTTACTAAATTTGATCTTTTTGTTGCCTTTTTCAGTTTACTTCACATTTTCAATGGTCATATTATTTTTCATCCATCCATCCATTCTCATCTGCTTATCGCGGTGGCAGCCGGCTAAGCAGGGGCCCCAGGCTTCCTTCTCCCCAGCCACACTAGTTCCTCCTGGGGGATCCCGAGGCATTCCCAGGCCAGATGAGATATATAATCCCTCCAGTGGGTTCTGGGCCTTTGTCTTTCGGTCACTACCCAAAGCTTGTGACCATAGGTTAGGGTTGGAACGTGGATGGACCAGTAAATCGAGAGCTTCGCCTTCCGGCTCAGCTCCCTCTTCACCACAACGGACCGGTACAGCGCCCGCATCACTGCAGACGCTGCACCAATCCGTCTGTCCATCTCCCGCTCCATTTTGCCCTCACTCGTGAACAAGACCCGAGATACTTGAACTCCTTCGCTTGAGAGACTCATTCCCACCCGCGAGAGATTATTCTTTCAATGCTGGAGCTCAGTGCTGGTAGCAGTGCTAAGTGTTGGTGCTAGTGCTGGTGTTACTGCTAGTGCTGGTCCTAGTGCTGGTGTTGCTGCTGGTGCTGGTGCTAGTACTGGTGTTAGTGCTAGTCCTGGTGCCAATTGCTGGTGCTAGTGTTGTGTCGACTGTCTGAGAAGGTATTCTGTGACATTCTGTGAATGTCAGCATATAACAATGTATATTTTAGTACATTGATTTATATGTGTATTGCTCACCTGGATATTTTTTGTTGTATATTCCATTTCATTTTATATTTCATTACTTATTTACACAGAATTTCTATTCATAGTTCTATTTCTATTTTGCACAGTTATTTCTATTTTGTAGTTCTTATTCTATTTTGTATTCCTTTATAATTACTGTCGGTTGTCGGGCGTTTTGCACAAAAAGTTTTTCACTCACTGCTTATACTCACGTGTAAATTGTGAAGTGACAATAAAATACTTGAAACTTGAAACTTGAAACTTGAAAAATCTAATTCCCATGCACCTGTTCACCTCTCACCCGACTGAATACGACTGGTCATTGAAAAACAGAAATGGACCTTGAAGAATGTTGTTCATTATGGCTTTACAATGGCCGTAGCAATGGCAGAAATGGCAGATGAATTAGCACGCGTTGTACATTGTTGTTCCACATTGTTCCTCGACCAGCATAATGTTTCACATTGGTGTCAACAAAACACACGTCGTTTGGGATCCGTCAGCTAACCCGCAGCAGGGGGTGTGAGATACGAGTCGGCACGTCGCCAATCTATGTTAGAATATAATCACACATAGAGTTCATTCTCATTGTGGCCGTGTAGGTTCTAATGCAGCCAGCTAGCATTTAGAACCAACATGGCCGCTCGGTGAATCAGGCCCAGGAATGTCAATGCTTGGAATCACTTCCTCTGCCTCCTTCTATGGTTCCTTCCCCTTTCCACCACACTGTGGGTCATAAGCGTGGTGATGATGATTTCAGATTCCTGCATAGCGGGTTACACCGAGGGCACTGGGGACGCAACCCACTGCTTCCTGCTGGGAGTCCCCTGCTGACCACTACACTGCCCATTGTGACTGCACACATTTCATGGCAAGCCCAAAGCAAACACAGTGCGAATTACGGACGGTTCATAAGATAAGATAAGCTTACATAACATAGAATTTTTTATGACGAAGGAAATTCTTGTGCCAGGTTGCATAGCAATACAGTAAAAACAATAGAGAAATAAACAGAATAATAAAAATAAACTTACAGATTTCCAAATGTATAGTCCTAGCAGAATAAAAATATAGGTGAAAGAGATAAGATCAGAACTTTATTCTGTCTGCTACTAGACACTACTGTACTAGTGTCTGAAATGCTTTGACACACATACTAGTAAAATGCGCTCATATACACATTTGAAAAAATTGTGAAACCATTTCACGTGTGTGTGTGTGTGAGGATTTCAGTTGAACAGGAAGGCATTTCATTTGAATAGGAAGCCGTTTCTGAGAAAGTGTTTCAGTTGTGTGTGTGAAAGCGTTTCAGTTGTGTGTGTGAAAGCGTTTCAGTTGTGTGTGTGAAAGCGTTTCAGTTGTGTGTGTGAAAGCGTTTCAGTTGTGTGTGTGAAAGTGTTTCAGTAGTGTGTGTGAAAGCGTTTCAGTTGTGTGTGTGAAAGCGTTTCAGTAGTGTGTGTGAAAGTGTTTCAGTTGTGTGTGTGAAAGCGTTTCAGTTGTGTGTGTGAAAGTGTTTCAGTAGTGTGTGTGAAAGTGTTTCAGTTGTGTGTGTGAAAGCGTTTCAGTAGTGTGTGTGAAAGCGTTTCAGTAGTGTGTGTGAAAGCCTTTCAGTAGTGTGTGTGAAAGCGTTTCAGTAGTGTGTGTGAAAGTGTTTCAGTAGTGTGTGTGAAAGCGTTTCAGTTGTGTGTGTGAAAGCGTTTCAGTAGTGTGTGTGAAAGCGTTTCAGTAGTGTGTGTGAAAGCGTTTCAGTTGTGTGTGTGAAAGTGTTTCAGTTGTGTGTGTGAAAGTGTTTCAGTTGTGTGTGTGAAAGCGTTTCAGTAGTGTGTGTGAAAGTGTTTCAGTTGTGTGTGTGAAAGTGTTTCAGTAGTGTGTGTGAAAGTGTTTCAGTTGTGTGTGTGAAAGCGTTTCAGTTGTGTGTGTGAAAGTGTTTCAGTAGTGTGTGTGAAAGTGTTTCAGTTGTGTGTGTGAAAGTGTTTCAGTTGTGTGTGTGAAAGCGTTTCAGTTGTGTGTGTGAAAGCGTTTCAGTAGTGTGTGTGAAAGCGTTTCAGTAGTGTGTGTGAAAGCGTTTCAGTAGTGTGTGTGAAAGCGTTTCAGTAGTGTGTGTGAAAGCGTTTCAGTAGTGTGTGTGAAAGCGTTTCAGTAGTGTGTGTGAAAGCGTTTCAGTAGTGTGTGTGAAAGCGTTTCAGTAGTGTGTGTGAAAGCGTTTCAGTTGTGTGTGTGAAAGCGTTTCAGTAGTGTGTGTGAAAGTGTTTCAGTTGTGTGTGTGAAAGTGTTTCAGTTGTGTGTGTGAAAGTGTTTCAGTTGTGTGTGTGAAAGTGTTTCAGTTGTGTGTGTGAAAGTGTTTCAGTAGTGTGTGTGAAAGTGTTTCAGTTGTGTGTGTGAAAGTGTTTCAGTTGTGTGTGTGAAAGTGTTTCAGTTGTGTGTGTGAAAGTGTTTCAGTTGTGTGTGTGAAAGTGTTTCAGTTGTGTGTGTGAAAGTGTTTCAGTTGTGTGTGTGAAAGTGTTTCAGTTGTGTGTGTGAAAGCGTTTCAGTTGTGTGTGTGAAAGCGTTTCAGTTGTGTGTGTGAAAGCGTTTCAGTTGTGTGTGTGAGCGTATACATTTTCAGTTGTTTGTGTGAGAGTGTTTCAGTTGTGTATGTGTGAGGTTTTCAGTACAGTGTGTGAGTGACATGTGTCGCGCCGTGTGCGCTGTTGCCCACAGATTTCTCTAAAAGCCATTACCTCAACCCCACCTCCCTGTGACACAACCTCCCCTCACCACCGCAAGAGCAGCAGTCACGCTATTAGCAGACCTGTTCAAGAGTTAGCTACGTTAATCTACGCTAATGTTTTAAAATACTCAATATTCAATCAATTACTTCTGAAGTCAACATTTACATTTTGACAACTATTAAGTATATTTTGTTCGTGTATTATTGTATTATGTATAACTGTGCCACTCAATGTATGTGTATTGTGTGTATACAGTATATATATACTGTATATATGTGTGTGTATATGGCGTGAATATTTTCATGTGTTATATACAGTATGTATATATATATATACAGTATATATTTTCAAATACATACATACACTTTGACTGACTTGGACTATGACCTTGACTTTGACTATGACGTTGACTTGACGTTGACTTGACGTTGACATTGACTAATCATTAGGATGGTCCACTGAGAGCAACACTTCCCCCAGATCTCACCAAACAGTGGGTAACCCACTAACCCTAAACCCACGCAATGAGCTTCAACACTGCTGTGGCCAGAACAAAAACAAGAATGTGAAAAAAAGATAAAAAGCTAAGAATGAACGGGGAATCACTGTTGCTAAAGTTCCTCTTTCCACCGTGATGATTTCGAAACGAAAACGAGAAGACTAACAAGTTGTTATTTTGTTGACTTAATCGGATTGACCTTGACTTTCAATCAGTTCCTTCAACCCTTTCTAGTGTGTATGTTATCATTGTACAAAACCTCATGAACATTTCAACACAAAGTCAAAATCGTTAAACGCGTCCTTGTCTCTGTGAAGGAGCCTTTGGCCAATGGCCCCTCAAAGATGACTATCAATGTGATGACACAGGAGAGGACAGAATGTAGAAACTGACCACCAAAAAGTGAGGTTACTTCAGCGGAAAGCTGTGTCACAAATCACTGGACAGAGGACCTGACAGCGTGGGGGGAACTCAAAATAGTGCTCGGTAACAGAAATGAGACGCTTCTATTTTTACTATTGTGAGTAATTTCGCAGCTGTTTTATCTGAAGCAACTCACAGGGGAATTCCAATACTACAGGTCATTTTTTAGGAGCAGTTGCGGGGAAGGGCGTCTTGCTCAAGGACGCTTATACAGGCAGGCTGTGGACATTAGGAATTGAACCGAGTACTTGTTGTGTGTGAAAAATCAGTATGTTCATATGTTCATGAAATCTTAAATGAACGGGGGCAGTAGAACGGTGGCAGAACAACACCCCAGCCACAGCACAATTGCCCCCCATGTGAGAAATCAGTATGTTCACCTTTAAATGAGATCTGATGGTTTAAATCAATGATCACGCGCTCCCTGAAACGCGCGAGTGACGGAGTCTGCCAACAATATCACTCAATGACAATCAGAGCCCACTGAAATCAGTTTCTCTAGGGTGGGACGTCTGAATCAATATGCTAATCCGGATATTACAATTGTATTAGCATATTAGCAAAACACTGTTACTGCTACGGCAGATTAAATATATAAATTGAAATATGCTGATTTGTGTTTGTTGTTGGGTTTTTTGGTCTGAAGCAAGCAAGAATTGTCCAGGCTTGATATTGAAAAATTAAATATGAATAAATACGAGTTGTGAGTGTTTTTCGCTGGCCTGGTCAGGAATGATTTACAGGAATGTCTTGCATGTCAAGAATTAGCTTTTTTTGTAATCATCATTCTAATTGTAGACCACAGTCAAATCATTTCCTCCCCAAGCCTTCACACTATGAACAAAGGTTCCAGTTTCTCCTTTTTATTTGCTTCTCCTTGTGCGGCCAGAAGACTGAACCCACGGCTGCTAAACATCCTCCGGAAGGCCAGCTGACCAAGTCTTCTGCCTTCTCACCACCCCCCACACCACACCCACCCCCACACCACCCCCCCACTCTCTCATCACTCAGAAGAAATTTTATTTTAGTTTCGTTACAAGCTTAAATTAATTAAGTCAGCCGTACAACCTTACTGCATGAAGTCAAGGAGACCATGAAACACCAATGTCATTTATTTGTCTTTTTAGAAACAACATTGTTAGACCCAAACCAATATGCTACACTATATGACTTGCTTCGATTTGCTTTGTGTATATAAACGCAAATATTTTGGTTGATGTACCTCAGCTCACAACCGAACTCACTGAGAAATAACCCACTAAATCAAGCAACATATAGGTCCTAGATAGACTAGGGTAATGGTTGTAATGTGTCCCACAGTGAGGTTGCACCAGCAAAGATACCCAAAATCAAGCTTTTATCATGTACAGCCTATGGGATCCACTTGCGACACGAAGGGCATACTATATTCAGGCGATGTCTTATTTAGAGTAAAGCTCTGGTGTCGCTTTGTCTTGTTTTGGTTACGTTGACAAGAAAACATTTCGTTTTAGAAGTTTTTGTCGAGAGTATAAACACAGGTTAACTTGCACAATTTATTGTTGAAGCCACCTCCATGCTCGTGACCGCGCTCTGCTCTTCGCTTCAGACCAACTAGATGACGGTGAGTAGAGGTGATTGTATATACCACAGTTCATGGTCAGACATGTATGGCTGGAGGAGCGAGGCTAGTTCGATGGGTACACCATAAGGCAGATTTATCTCCCTCAGACAGAACTCCTTCAAGGACGCGCATGTCTGATGCTCGACCGTGTCACACGACAGCACAATAAAGACGCCATGGATGTCCAAACTGCACTTATTGCGCACTCACAATAACCTCATAAGACGCTATTCCCCAATGATCCCTCTGTATGTATCGTGTGCTGGTGCACCTCTACTTGCTTCCCTACCGTTTTGGAGTTGGGGGGTTATTGCATTCGAGAGTAGTTCACAATTCATTTTTCACAATAGGCGCTTGTGTGTTTCTAAGCGGTTAAACAGTAAAAGGTGATGGGTCTTCACAACTTTCATGGAAACGTTTATCCGACCTTACCAATGCTTGTGTGGGCATGAGTACATCATAAGACAGTGGGGCAACATCGGTTTAGGCATCAAACACCAAGCGTTTAGTCGCGAAAGGCATGGATGTCCAAACTGCACTTATCTCGCGCTCAAACGCACTTCTGCACATATATAACGCTTATGAGCGGACTAAGTGCATGACAGCAACGGCTAACACAAATAACCTCATAAGAACGAGACACTTAATCTAATGACGCGGCAGAGTAAGATAGTCTGCTGCTGATACTAGTGTTGCTCATTCTCTCGTCGCGGATTGCGATCCTCACTTGTCTACTAATCTGCTTTACTCCATCATACACCTGGAGAGTTTTAGAGTGATAGGGGAATTTAGCAGGGGAGATGAATGTGAGCGATATGCACCGAGAGAGATGAGATCTTACATCATTATCTTCTACTTAGGTCATCTCATCATATGGATACCGCTTCGCCGTGCTCGTTTCTAAGCGTGCCTGTGAGACTTCTCAGTGAGCAGACAAGTGATGCGGACTTGCGTTCCCACATCAACCATGAGACAATGGAAGAGATGTCAATAGCAGCAGATAAGCATTATCACCCACTAGATTGTTTGTTGTTGCATCTTGTAGGTCCACATCTATACCACTTCGTCACATGCCTATGCGATGTGTCGCTTAGCACATCGGTTAGCTCATCCAAACACCAAGCAAGCAGCGCATCAGTTTAGCCTCGCGAGATGGCGAGGTGGAATGGTTGGTCAAACGGTCTCACTTCGATCGTGATGAAGAGCCTGCGGCTTGGCGCGTGCGAAGGACTCATGTCCATTCTTGTGGCGGCAGGGCTCAGCACACAATAACGTGCGATAAGAGAAGCGCTATTGCCTGGCGATACTGGTGCCCAGTCGCTCGTATGACTGGTAATCGGCTATGCGTTGGAGGCGGTGAGGACTTGCTTTCTCCTAACCAGAGTGAGC
>PIJE02008125.1:5000-11122 GCA_002895965.2 Coryphaenoides rupestris | reverse complement strand
AAGTAGAGAAGATGTGAGTTCTCTATTAACAGTAAGATTAACCAAGGCTGGCGATGGGTTATCGTGTTCGTTCCTGGTCCGATATATGTTGTTAGGATGAAATAAAGTCGTGTATATAATTCATAGTAATTAGATAGACATTGAACGTAAATTACACTACACCGTAATATACTAGAGCTAATACATATAATAATAACTACATATGCTAGACAGTACTATCTTACATCGACACACACACACTACAGTGCACGCCTAACATGCATACTAAAACACACACAGTTTGCTACAACACAGACCAAAAAGACTTGGCAAACCAAGTTCTTAATCTGCATATAATATTCTGGTTATAGTGCCATTAATGTGCATAAAATTTAACGCACAACATTATAAAGCGTGTGTTGTGTGGTGTGTGTGTGATGTGTGTGTGTGTGTGTGTGTGTTTTGTTATCGGATAATGTTCAACTATTAGAGAATATTCTGTAATAATCCTCGAACATTCAGGCCAGTTGCAGTTCAGGCGAGCCTGTGTGTCATGTTGTCTGTGTACAAAGAAGGTGCCGAATTTTATTCATGGACAACCCAAGAGTTTTTTAAAAAAAATTTTAAATGCCCAATCACTTTTGGTGTTTGATTACCGTCTACCATTGAGCTTATAGTACGTTTACACATATTTGACTTCACACTGTTTGGCCCAGAGGGTAGGCCTACTCATCAATAGTAATGGGCCTACTTCAGCGCCTTCGAAGTTGACTTTGACCTCCTCCTGTCTTTGAGTTATTAAAATATTTTGGTGGGTGCTTATATTTGTCACTGTTCATTGTAGTGCAAGAGACAAACTAGCAGGGCTGTTGTCTGGGGCTGTATTTCATTATAATATTGTATTATATCTTTGGGAATGTAATCCTTTCTAACCCTTTTTGCTCTTGTCGTACAGACTTGCCATATCGTTTGCAAGCTATGTAATCGAAATAATTGTTTTTTTTATTCGCCATTCACAGGGCCCTTTTTATCTGAAGGTGCGTGTCTCTCTCTCATTGTCTAGTGCGTTGTGTGTGTGTGGTGTGTGTGTGTTGTGTGTGTGTAGTGCGTGTTATTCCAGTTCATAAACGCAGGACCGCCTTCACTCTAATCAAGCTGATTTAATAATTCCTGGCGGCGCACGCCGAAACCGCACGTAACCGTCTCTCGCTCCTCCTCCTCTCTACTCCTCTCCTCCTCGCCTCCCCTCTTCGTCCTCATCGCTGTTTAGCTTTTGGAGCTCCCCCCCCCCCCTCCTCCCCTCCGCGGCTCCAGGAGGGTGACATCCACTCCTCCTCCCGCCGGCCGGCCGCCCTCCCTCCCTCCCTCCAGGCACCGAGACGCGGCTGGAGAGACCGTCTCCCTTTTTCCGCGGCGCGGGAGATGATGAAGGAGGAGGAGGAGGAGGAGGAGGATGAGGAGGTGGTGATGGTGGTGGCGGGAAGGAGGCACGGGCGGCAGCGGCAGCAGCAGCAGCAGCGAGGGCAGTGATGAGTCAATACAACTAATAATTTAATGGGGACACAGAAGGGGGGGGATAGAGAGAGAGAGAGAGAGAGAGAGAGAGAGGGAGAGAG
Source organism: Coryphaenoides rupestris (assembly GCA_002895965.2). Classification (NCBI taxonomy): domain Eukaryota; kingdom Metazoa; phylum Chordata; class Actinopteri; order Gadiformes; family Macrouridae; genus Coryphaenoides; species Coryphaenoides rupestris. The sequence continues at coordinate 9,527 of PIJE02008125.1, read as the reverse complement.
AGAGGGAGGGAGAGAGAGAGGAGAGAGAGGAGAGCTCCTATCCGGACCTCCATCTGAGCAGTAGGACAACCCCTCAGATCAGCAGGAAGCCCGTGTGTACGCGTCCTCCACAGCCAGCCAGCATTATTATTATTATTAGTATTATTATTAGTATTAATATTAGTATTAGTAGTATTAGTAGTAGTAGTGGTATCATGATGATCGTCCTCCTCCTCGACGTCGGAAAGTAAATCGCACTTTTTGTAACCTGTTCGTCGCGAAAGAGAGATCCGCTGTCGATTAGATCGCGTTTCCTATAGGATTACACTGTTTTATATTATCTATCCCCGTACACACACACACACACACACACACACACACACACACACACACACACACACCGCGCCGTGTTTTGTTTTGCTGTGCTTTTCCGCGACATCTCTCTGGGATATAACATCTATATTGTATTGTATTATATTGTATTATATTATATTATATGATGTCGGGCACCTCGGAGACATTGCTGCTCATGTCCTGCGTGCGTTCGTAGCGGATCGGCGGGTTCTCGTCGCGGGAGATCCGCGGCGTGTGTGTTACAGACAAGAAGTCATCTGCACTTGTAACCGCTGCAGCCGCCGCGTCCATCGCCTTTTATTTTTTTGCACTTTGCGATTTCAAATGCGATGTTTCGCGGCCGCTACACGCCGTGCTACTAGCGACGCGGCGGCGGCGGCGGTGGTGGGGCTGCTGGTGGTACTGGTGCTGGTACTGGTGGTGGTGGGCTGCTCGCCGCGGCGGCCGGTGCTCCGGGTAGAGGGGCGCTTATCTCCCCCGTAAGGTACCGCCGCTCACCGATGCTCGCCTCCGGTCCGTGTCGGTGTCCGTGTCCGTGTCGGTGTCCGTGTCGACCCCCCCCCCGCTCTCGGGTCTCTCTGTTGTGGTCAGAGAGGAGAAAAGTATGCGTTGTTGGAGCCGTGCGACGTGATGAACACATAAAGATCAGCAAGGAGTTGTGAGCTTTTCTTTTTTTTTTTTTTATCCTGAGAAAAAACTTGAAGAAAAACGGGAGCGTGCGAACACGGCGTTATATGACAAGTGTCAAACGTTTCAGGTTGGTTTTAACTCTATAAGTGTTTCTATTTCCATTTATTGTTGTATATCTATCTATCTGTGTGTGTGTGTGTGTATGTGTGTGTGTGTGAACTGTCGCTCCTTCTTAAAGGTCATTCACAAATCCTGACATGGAGTGCGAACAGAACCCGGGGCTGGAGTCCCTTGCCCTCTCTTGTTTAGGGATGAGTTGCCCTGCTGCTGCTGCTGCTCCTCCTCATCATGAATGAATGAGACTATGAGTTCATAGTCGTCGTGTGTGTGTGTGTGTGTGTGTGTGTGTGTGTGTGTGTGTGTGTGTGTGTGTGTGGGGGTTGGGGGGGGGGGGGGGGGGGGGGGGGGGGGGGGGGGGGGGGGGGGGGGGGGGGGGCGGGGGGGAGTGTGCCCATTTACTTTTGGCAACGGACACCCAGTTGATATTGATGAACACAACAGCACAATTCAATATAGTACAATGTGCTTGTCATCCTAAAGTAGAGTACGTGAAGTGAATGCGCATTCAAGTACGGTGACATTCTTATATTTGTATAATAACCCACGGTGTAGCCGATATGAAAGGGATTGCTTTTGTCTCTTTGAAAGTCTAATTGTATGCACACCACACAAATGTGAGGCAGTGAGAAACAAGCATATCCGATATTAAAAAAAGTCTCCAACATCAGGACTTTCAGCAAAGAGCTGTGGGATGGCAGATGCTTTGCATGTATGTACACCGCCGCAGGGCAGACCTGCCTCGATGCTATTAGAATAGATATTATAATATTATCCCCCTCCCCTCTGCTCCCTAATGCACTCTTCCGGCTTAGGCCTATATCTCCTTCTTTTTCTGTTCTCATTACATTTGACTTGAGAGCCAAACCCTGTGAAATAAGTTTTAAATAACCTTTTAAATAAACTAACCGACTCCCCAGTCTGAGGTCACGCTGCTGTTTCTTCTTTTGCGCACAAAAAAGTGTAAATATTTGATGGTTGTTAAATCCACATGTTTACGTGTGTGTGTGTGTGTGTGTGTGTGTGTTGCTCACATGTCTGTACACGTGTGTGTGTGTGTGTGTGTGTGAGTGAGAGTGTGAGAGTGTGTGAGTGTGTGTGGCAGCGAGGTTTCTCGACTCACCCATGCGGAATATCTCTTCTGTTAAACGACAGCGTTTCTTTGCACTGAAACAGAAAGTGGTGCGCGTCACCGTCAGTGGGACGGGTGGGACGGAGGACATGCATAATGCAGACGTGTAGCTAAATAAACGGGGGCATGGCACCGCCCTGGCATGGAACCCCGCTGGGTCGGTCTGATCGGCCCACACCACCACCACCACCACCACCACCGAGCCCAGATGAGATGGTGTTGGTGGTTTTTATCTTGCCACTTTAGAATTCTCATTTCATTTTTAAAGAATGTTTATACATTTTGCCTTTGTAAACGGGGGCTGTTTGTGTCTCGTCACAATGTCGATGCGAGTACTTCAACGCAAAGTTCTGCATTCAACACTTCTGGGTTGGATGCACGTTTCACCTTTTTTCCCTCCAGTTGATTCACCACACACACACACACACACACACACACACACACACTCACACCCCAAGTCCCCAAGTCTAAGACCCCCTCTCTCTCTCTCACCTCCCCCTCCCTCCCTCCCTCCCTCCCTCCCTCCCTGCAGGTGATTGAGAGCAGAGGGGTGGTGAGAATGATGGATCACCTGAGCGAGGCGTGCCTGGGGAAGGAGAACTGTGATCTGGTCAACAGCCTGTCGGAGGCCAAGGCCCCCCCGGCCAAGCTGGCCCGTCTGGAGCAGAACGGCAGCCCCCTGGGGCGCGCCCGGCTGGGCAGCACCGGGGCCAAGCTCACCGGGGTGCCCTACAAGCCCCCGGGACACCTGTTCAAGACCTGCCACAAGAAGGGTGAGACGCCGAGCTCCGGTCATCCGTCTCCGTCGGTCTGCGTCCGGCATCGTCTGCCTCTGCCGCTCCATGTCCTGTCTGAATGTTTGTCTGTCTCGCTGTTTGTCTCTCTGTCTGCCTGCCTGTCTGTCTGCCTGTCTCTCTGTCTCTCTGTCTGTCTCTCTGTCTGCCTGTCTACCTCCCTGTCCGTCTCTATGTCTGTCTGCCTGTCTCTCTGTCTCTCTGTCTGTCTCTCAGTCTGCTTGTCTGTTTCTCTGTCTGCTTGTGTCTGTCTCAGTCTGTGTGTCTCTGTCTCTGTCTGTTGGTCTGTTGGTCTGTTTGTCTGTGGGTGTCACTCTCTGTTTGTCTGTCACAAACACACACTCACACACACACACACACACACACACACACGCCCCAACTCCGTCTTCTCCAAGCCGATAGAAGTGTTGCTGCGGTTTTCTCCTCCAGAACCAACACCTCATTCTCCTCTACTCCTTCTCCTTCTCCTCCTCCTCCTCCTCCTCCTCCTCCTCCTCCTCCTACTCCTCCTCCTCCTCCTACTCCTCCACCTCCTCCCCCACCTCGCCAGTGAAAGGAGCCCTTTACTCATGGATTATGACATAGCTTTTTAATATAGCCGCTATTGTCTTGTGAATATCACGGCGCGGGCCGCGCCATAAAAACAAACTCTAAAAATCTCTTTACAGCGCTTTATTTTATTTGCGGCTGTTTTTTTCTCCAAAACGGCAGGGAATGAGTTCTGTGAAAGCCGCAGGTTTACTGTGGCAATAGCACTCGCTCATTAAAGCGGCTGTTTGTTTCTGGGTCTGTTTGTTTGTGTGTTTGGCTGGTGGGCCGTGCTCTTCGGTCGCAGGGGAGCGCACGCTCCACACCGTAAGTGTCCTCCGATGCGCCATGGCTCTTATTTGCGTCTTTAATCTGTGTGTCGCGCTCCAACCGAGAGGGCTTAATTCTTCACCTTCATCATCCACCTCCTGTTGGCCGCCACCACCTCCACCACCTCCTCCTCACTTTCCACACCTCCCCTGCTGTGCTCTCTGGCTGTGTCTCCCACTCTTTCTGTGCCCCTCTTCGTCCCACCCCTCATCCCACTTCTTACTTCAGCCCTCTCTCTCTCTCTCTCTCTCCTCTCTCTCTCTCTCTTCTCTCTCTCTCTCTCTCTCTCTCTCTCTCTCTCTTGATTCCTGTCGCCTCCTGGTCTCTCCCCCCTCTCTCTCCTCTTATAACACCTGCTCATCTCCCTCTCTACCTCCCGTCTCGAGCCTCCTCTTCCTCTTTTGTTTCCTCCACTTCTTTGGCCCTATCCTCTCTCTCGCTTGCTCTTTCTGTTCTCTCGTCTCGTCACTGTAGCCCCTCCTCTACTTTCCTCTCCTCTCTTCCTCTCCTCTCCTCATTTCCTTCTCTCCTCCTCTCCTCCTCTCCCCATCCTGCCTCTCCTCCCCCTTGTGTTTTCCATTCCCATGTATGTTATTTTTTACTCCTACCCTGGTTCCTCCTGAGCTGGTCCAGAGGAGCGTGGAGGAGGAGGAGAATCAGTGG
>PIJE02008122.1:0-11125 GCA_002895965.2 Coryphaenoides rupestris | reverse complement strand
AAAAAAGAGACATAGAGAGAGACAAAAAGAAAGAAAAAGAAAGAAAGAGAAGAGACGAGAAAGAAGAAAAAGAAAGAAAGAAAGAAAGAGAGAGAGAGAGAGAGAGAGAGAGAGAGAGAGAGAGAGAGAGAGACAGAGAGGCTGAGAGAGAGAAAAGCCCCTTCAACAGTTATGTCTGTTCAAGGCGGGAATGTTCTGGCTTAATTCCACCTCGCCTTCCATATAAAATGTACAAACACACAGAATGGGGGGGATGGGGGGGGATGGAGGGATGGGGGGATGGGGGGGTTGGGGGGGGATGGGGACATTATTGTTCCGCCTTTAAGCCAGCAGCAGCAGAGAGAGCAACAATGCCAAATCGATTCGATGTCTGTGCAATAAAAAGGGTTAAGCCAGCACGCCGGGACAGGAGTGTGAAGTTTTGATGACGTCTAATGTGTGCAAATTTATTCAATGTGTTCAATAATTTCTCCTCCAACCTATTTCTGGTCACACACACACACACACACACACACACACACACACACCCCCCCCCCATTGTAATGTTACGCATCAACATGTTTATATCAGCAATGTAACAGAAATGCGCATGGCTGGCAAAAGCACCGCTGGTCATGTAAGGGTACGGCCTGATTGTTATACATCACTCTCCATGCTAATGCTGCTGTGTTACACGCCACGCCTGCATGCTATGTAGAGCACACACACACACACACACACACACACACACCACGAGCACACACACACACACACACACACACACACACACACACACACACACACACACACACACACACACACACACACACACACACACACACACACACACACATGCCACAGTGTTTAACACACGGTTCAGTGTGTAAAAACCCCAAGTCTACAGATGTTCTTTATGCCAATATTGTGGGATACCTGTACAAAGAGGCTAGAGAGAGAGGAAGAGGGTGAGAGATAGAGAGATAGAGAGATAGAGAGAGCGCGGGAGAGGATGAACCAGCTTCCTTTTGTCAATATTTAGACAGCATCATAGAGGATTGTGGCAGATAACACAGATTAAATATGAGGAGATTGATTTTAAACCTGATCCTATTGAGAACACACACACACACACACACACAAACACACACACACAGGTCCGTAGAGAGAACTGCCTCCCAGACCAGTGTGTGTGTGTGTGTGTGTGTGTGTTTATGTGTCTACGTGTGTGTGTGTGTGTGTGTGTGTGTGTGTGTGTGTGTGTGTGTGTGTGTGTGTGTGTGTGTGTGTGTGTGTGTGTGTGTGTGTGTGTGTGTGTGTGTGTGTGTGTGTGTGTGTGATATGTGTGTGTGTGTGTGTGTGTGTGTGTGTGTGTGTGTGTGTGTGTGTGTCTCCTACCGTCCACTCAGCAGGAAGCCAGCTACCAGGGCCAGCAGGACGAGGACCAGGGTGATGGCCACGGCCACCACCGACGCCTGGGCACGCTCACTGGACGCCGCCACTGGCCAATCACAATGGTCGAGGTTCAATGACAACCAATCAGAACAGAGTAGGATCACATGTAAACACAGGTGTGTGCAAATCTATGGGTGTGTGTCTGTGTGTGTGTCTGTGTGTGTGTGTGTGTGTGTGTGTGTGTGTGTGTGTGTGTGTGTGTGTGTGTGTGTGTGTGTGTGTGTGTGTGTGTGTGTATGTGTGTGTACTTACAGTAAGGGCTGGTCTGGAACTCAAAGCGTCTGCTGAAAGCGCCGTACCCTGCTGAGGTTCTGGCCCGGACCTGACCAATAGAAAGCCCAGATTACAACATTGTTAGAATATGGTTAAAGATGAAGGCTCCCGATAGGCTACAACAGGAAGAGAAGCAGACCAATAGGAACTGACTTTCACAATTTCAAAAGATCTGAGCTTCAGGTGACGGCCACATAGCCCAGCTTTAACATTTAAGCCCACTGCATACACGTGAATAATGTTCACGGAAAATAGACTTCAGCCGTTAAAAGGGCAACAAGTCACCGGGAAGCGTAGAAATAAACAAATTAATATGCAAAAAAAGGAATAGGGTGAAAGAGTCAAGAAGTTTAATCATCACATACACACATACAGGATGTGCAGTGAAATGAAAAAGCGCCGATGCTCAGCGGAATGTGCAACAGAACAATACAATACAAATAACATGAATTGGAGGAACAGAATATCCACAATATTTACAGTATTTACAGCAAAAAGATCAACAGGAATAAGCAGGGTGTTTCGTATTGTTTCTCCATTTCTAAGATGTGAACTAAGATGTGACAGTGCTGATAAAGCAGCTCTTTTTGCTGGAAAGACTGTAAATAGTGTGGATATTCTGATTCTTTCCCTTCGATTTGTGATATTTGCGATATTTGTATTGTTCTGTTGCACATTCCGCTGGGCATCAACACTTTTTCATTTCACTGCACATCCTGTATGTGTGTGTGTGACGATTAAACTTCTTGAATCGCAATGGGTTAGACAGCTGACTTTGTTTTACAGAAAGCAATTTAGAAAGAGGAACACCGGCATTTTGAAACGTCATCACGAGACTTATTATGAGGTCATTCATCTTTCATCACTCAGCTTCATCCTAAAGCTATGTCTTCTTCATCAGACCTGACCCCCTGAACCCACGACTTGACCCCTGACCTGGAAGATGTAGGCAGAGGACGGCTTCAGACCCTCCACCACCATCTCCGTCTGCTGGGACTTGATGATGGTGTAGCCGGAGTCCTGCTCCTGCGGGGGGGAGACAGAGAAGTGGAGGCAGTGGTCTGTGTTACTCCTCATGCTGTACTATATAATCATTGAACGTACATGATATTATAATAGTGTGTTATTCAGTTACAGTAGAGTACAGTGCAGTACAGTACAGCTTGGCAGTCTAGTGGACTCCCAAATCAATAGGTTGTGGGTTCAATGCCCCAGTCTAACCTGTCGGCATCCTTGAGCAAGAGGCCCTCACCCCGTGTGTGGAGTGTGTGTGTGTGTGTGTGTGTGTGTGTGTGTGTGTGTGTGTGTGTGTGTGTGTGTGTGTGTGTGTGTGTGTGTGTGTGTGTGGTGTGTGTGTGTGTGTGTGTGTGTTGGATGTTACAAGTACTGTGCCAATGTATATTCACATATGTGTCTTTGGCCTCCATTAGGCGACATCCTCCATTGCTAACGCCACACTGACCACCTGTTTCCCGGACGTCCCTTTACCTCCTGCCACGTCACCCCCCCGCCACCGCCCTCACCTCTCCTCCACCTCCACCGATATATAACTTCTATCCTTTACCCCTGCCTTCCTCCACCTCCTCTCCATCTCTCCTCCACCTTCTCTCTCCATCTCCTCCACCTCTTTCTCTCCTCTCGTAACCTCCTCCACCTCGCCTCCCCCTCCACCTCCTCTCTACCGCCCACTCCCCACACCTCTCTCCTCTTCGTCACTTCTACATCCCCTCCACCTCTCTCACCCCCCCCCACCCCTTCCCCTTTCCTCCACCTCCCGTCTCCATCCCCTCCACCTCCCTACCCTTCCCCTACTCCACCCTCCCTCCCTCGCTCATCTCTGACCTTCCCCGCATTGCATAAATTGCATAAAAAAGGGACAAATGGGCCACACAGAAAGAGAGAAAGAGAGAGAGAGGAAGAGCGAAGGAAAGAGAGAGGAAGAGAGAGAAAGAGAGAGATAAAGAAAGACAGAGGAAGAAAGAAAGAGAGAGAGAGAGGACGAGAGAGAGAAAGAGAGCGGAAAAGACAGAGAAAGAGAGTGGGAGAGGGAGAGAGAGAGAGAGAGGAGCACTAAATATGAGGAGAAGTGTTGGGTTTCTGAGTCCATGAGGAGTCCGGCTCCTGAGAACAGGATAGCCTCCACCGGTCTGACCGCACGCCGCCCAACTTGGGGCCGGAAAGTGCAGTAGTACCGAAGAGGGAAGCAGTAAGCGATACGGCCGTGCAGCCCCCGCATCCAATAAAACACACGGACCCTTCTGGACCCTTCCAGCGTCTTTTCCTGCTTCTCTGGATGCGATGTGCTCACGGTGTCTTGCCGCTGCGCCCCCAAACGCACGCTATGGGACACTGAGATATATATATATACGGTATATGCCGCCGAATACACCTACACGTCTTCTTTGTGTGCCGTGCAAGTTTGCTCAGAGAACTTTTTGTGTTTGTTTGTCTGACGCCGGTGTTGTTGGCAGGTTGTGTCTGATCAGCGGAGACCGTTGTTGTTGACACTCAGAGTGCGGTTGAATATACGATAAGATATAAGATATAAGATATATATGCCGTACTGCTGCCCTCACTGGTGATTCTGCCCCCATACTTACTTGTATATTTATAATGCTCAATATCCAATACTTCTGAATTCAACATTACGTTTTATATCATTATATCACATTTATATCATTATGTACATTGTGTTATCTTATTATGTGTATTGTGCCGCTCAATATAGATATGTGTATGTACATGTGTGTATATATGTATATTTTCAATGTATACTTTTTTTTTGTGTACTGTCGCCTGCCATTTCACTGTTCAGACAATCAAATAAAAACACTTTGACTTTGATATTGCATGATTCCACACACACCACAGCAGTAAGAACAGCACAGTAATAGGAATTACAATATTTAAAAAACATATGAATACATCTACTAAATAATAGACAAATAAGTCTATTAGAGAAGAAGAATTGTGGAGAGCTTTTTAGCACCCGGTGCTAAAAAGGGTTACGTTTAAACCAGCGTGGGTACAAAGCTACGCTGCTACTGGTGAATAAAATAAATATGCCAGAATAAAATATCTCAGCACACCACGCTCAAATAAAAAAATTAATAAAAAGAATAGGTTAGCACACAACACATTTGCAAATAATACAACAAAGGTATACAGTACTACACAGTATCGTGGTATGACGTACTCCCTTTTCAAAGTACTTGATCTTTGAGGTATTTGGTATTACAGTATTGTGGTATGACATACTACCTTTACAGGTACTTGATCTATGAGGTATTCAATATTACGGTATCGTGGTATGATGTACTACTTTTTCAAAGTACTTCATCACTAGGTATTCAGCATGACATTATTATGGTATGACATACTGCCTTTACAGGTACTTGATCTACAGGTATTACAGTATTACAGTATTGTGATATGATGTAATACCTTTCAAAGTACATGATCTACGAGGTATTTGGTATTAGAGTATCGTGGTATGATGTAATACCTTTTAAAATACTTGATCTACAAGGTATTCAGTATGACAGTATCATGGTATGACATACGACCGTTTCAAACTACTTGATCTGCAAAGTATTTGGTATTAGAGTATCGTGGTATGATGTAATACCTTTTCAAATACTTGATCTACAAGGTATTCAGTATGACAGTATTGTGGTATGACGTACTACCTTTTCAAAGTACTTGATCTCGTACTCCAGGATGATGCCGTTGGGGCGGTCCGGCTCCGCCCAGGACACCGTGATGCTGCTGCGCCCGGAGACCCCCCTCCTCACCACGCTGACCGGGGAGGGGGCTGCTCACACACACACACACACACACACACACACACACACACACACACACACACACAAACACATACACACACACACAGGTTAATAAATCCTCAGATCAATAAAACAGTAAAACATTAACCGACCTCCACGTCCTCACTCCATGAAACAATAAAACAGCCCATAATAATAGAACAAGATATGATGCAATTCACAGCAACCCTATCTCCACATGAAGTCACTGTATGCAATAACACACTCACACACACACACACACACACACACATCCCATTTCACACTCAATGGCTTACATACAGCTTTGAATCAATGGCAATGATATTATATTATGTTGAAATAATTATTGATGATAACACATAACAAAGAAAACAAGTAAAAATGCAAAATGCAGTATATTTGTGTACACACAGTGTAAACGCACACGGGAGCATGAAAGACAACATAAATAATAAAAAATTGACATTTTGGGATTTGCTTTCGAAATCAAAAAGTTAATAAAAAATAGGAAAAATATCGAGCCAAGAACATAATGTTTGAAGCCATTGTTAGTTAATCTGCTTATATGACCGCTTGTGGGTGCAGTAAACCAGTAATATTCTCCAGGATATCTGGTTATATGACAGCCTGTGGATGCAGTAAACCAGTGATATCACCGCCCTGTCAGTCATCAAGCAATCATCTCAACCCCTGCCGCTGTGAAACTGTGTTCAATATAATGTATTTATATCTATATCAATATATTCATAACACATCGATTCACACCGCAAGCCTTCACACAATGCGTTCCACCTTGCTAACCTGAACGTCAACACATTTGCAAATAATACAACAAAGGTATACAGTACTACACAGTATCGTGGTATGACGTACTCCCTTTTCAAAGTACTTGATCTTTGAGGTATTTGGTATTACAGTATTGTGGTATGACATACTGCCTTTACAGGTACTTGATCTACAGGTATTACAGTATTACAGTATTGTGATATGATGTAATACCTTTCAAAGTACATGATCTACGAGGTATTTGGTATTAGAGTATCGTGGTATGATGTAATACCTTTTAAAATACTTGATCTACAAGGTATTCAGTATGACAGTATTGTGGTATGACGTACTACCTTTTCAAAGTACTTGATCTCGTACTCCAGGATGATGCCGTTGGGGCGGTCCGGCTCCGCCCAGGACACCGTGATGCTGCTGCGCCCGGAGACCCCCCTCCTCACCACGCTGACCGGGGAGGGGGCTGCTCACACACACACACACACACACACACACACACACACACACACACACACACACACACACAAACACATACACACACACACAGGTTAATAAATCCTCAGATCAATAAAACAGTAAAACATTAACCGACCTCCACGTCCTCACTCCATGAAACAATAAAACAGCCCATAATAATAGAACAAGATATGATGCAATTCACAGCAACCCTATCTCCATGAAGTCACTGTATGCAATAACACACTCACACACACACACACACACACACACATCCCATTTCACACTCAATGGCTTACATACAGCTTTGAATCAATGGCAATGATATTATATTATGTTTAAATAATTATTGATGATAACACATAACAAAGAAAACAAGTAAAAATGCAAAATGCAGTATATTTGTTTCCACACTGTAAACGCACACGGGAGCATGAAAGACAACATAAATAATAAAAAATTGACATTTTGGGATTTGCTTTCGAAATCAAAAAGTTAATAAAAAATAGGAAAAATATCGAGCCAAGAACATAATGTTTGAAGCCATTGTTAGTTAATCTGCTTATATGACCGCTTGTGGGTGCAGTAAACCAGTAATATTCTCCAGGATATCTGGTTATATGACAGCCTGTGGATGTAGTAAACCAGTGATATCACCGCCCTGTCAGTCATCAAGCAATCATCTCAACCCCTGCCGCTGTGAAACTGTGTTCAATATAATGTATTTATATCTATATCAATATATTCATAACACATCGATTCACACCGCAAGCCTTCACACAATGCGTTCCACCTTGCTAACCTGAACGTCACAACATTGATAATACCAGACAGGTTTTACAGCTCTCTGGATGAAGTGTACTGGAAACACATCGGGTACAAAGTCTGTGCCTTTGATATTGGCAGGAGGGTTGATGAAAGAATGACATGGTGTCTAGAAACAGATAGAGACAGTTGAGTCAGGGGTGTCAAACATGCGGCGAGGGGGCCCGATGCGGCCCGGGAGCTGATCCAATCCGATAAAATTGATTAATTTCTTCTTTCTTGTTGATTTCTTCACTAAATCCATGGTCACAAAAATACGACTGTCGTTCCTACAAATAACCACTTAGCTGCATGATTTGCAAGAGTCTCAAATGTGTTTTCGTGTCGAGCTATACACCGGCAGAGAACAAGTACAGAACCATCACTAAACTTGTGTTTCCCAAACTTTTCTATTGTATTTAAAAATGCAGTGGCAGATTTTTCCCGCAACTTGTTTCTTGTATCACACAGCCTACGATTGATTGATTGCCGTTACCTCAAGTCACAGGAGGAAGTAGTGTTCCAAAATGCCTGCCCTGATCAAAATGAACTTCAGACTCAACTTGCTCAATGTGTGTTGATTAGCATACTTTAGCCATACTTTATCAGGCAGTGGCTTTCATGCAGGCTTGAATGTGTTTTTTTTCCGAGCATTTAATTTGCTTTTAAATACATCTTCTATCGTTCATCACAGAGTAACCGGAACCGCTGCAGAACCGCTGTCACATTAAGAGCTTTTAAGAGGGCAAAATGCCCCCTGGGGTACAACCATGATAGTGTGAGCGTGTGTGTGTGTGTGTGTGTGTGTGTGTGTGTGTGTGTGCGATGTACGTGCATGCATCAGTGTGTGTTGTGTGGGTTCTAACAGGCTCAGCAGAGCGTCGGCGGGGATCGATGAAGAGGGGTGGGGAAGAGGGGTGGGGGAGAGGGGTGGGGGGTCAGGGTAACTGTACCCTAAGTGGTGGGCCTCCCAGCCGTGTTATCCGCTGCATCTTAAGAGGCTGAAACCAGAGACACTCCCCCTGAATACCAACTGGATGGACCACCAGAGGGACCACTCGGGTCCACCAGGAGGCCTGGCAGCCGAGCAGAGACCTGGGCTTATGGTGTAGAACCACAACCGCTGTCTCACGTCTAACGTTCACCGCTTAAGCACCGGGAAAATAACCAACAAAATGACCTGTGTTGAACTAACCAACTAACAAACAATTGACGAGCTTACTGTCTTGCTAACTAAATAATACACTCACAAATGTTGCCTAATTAAACATCTAACTAACAAACAAAGAAACAAATACACGTTTAACCAAAGTTCTACTTCTGTGCAACTCCTTTCTACAACGGCCCAACTCCAGCTGTCCCATGATCCTTTGCGGCGCGCGTTAACACAACCGATCCAAAGTCGTTGGGGCGCGGAGAGGCTGACACCACCTGAGCTCCGTCTCAGAATCCCCCGAACACGCGACAGCTTCCGCAACACAAACCTCGGACAACTTGGCAGCGGGAGCCGGAGGGAAAAGTTGAATAATTTTGAAAATAGCATCGGGAGCGACACTTTGTCTGGTGTTGACATGGGAGGTGTCTGTCTGGGAGTCGTCACAAATACCCGATCACCATACTGCCATGTTTTAATCAGGTCTGGAACCAACACCAACGCTTTATTGGCTGGAGCAACACTGAGAGAGACAGAGAAAGAGACACAGAGCGAGTGAAACATAGAGAGACAGAGAGAGACCGATAGAGAGACATATAGAGAGAGAGAGCGAGAGAGGTGGAAGGGTATCTGAGGGTTGGAAGGGCGCCAGCAACACGTCTTCTTGGGTTAGAGGAGCGGCGGACGGCGATCACACTTCCTGGTTTTCGACACTTCCTGTGTGAGGTGTTCCATCTGTTAATGAAGTACTGCCACGGGAAGCAGCCCCCCCAACACACACCCCGCGTGCCGCTTTTAGCCTCCCCTCCCGTCACAAACTCCCTGTCAGATAGCATCGCACCGCAAAAAGTACGGCGGGAGTATGGCAAGAGTACCTTTTCAGTAACTCAGGAGACCCTTTTCACATTAATGATGGGTCCGTTGGATTTAGGCATGACAGTGCACCAGTATAGACACAAGTAGTCCAGTGTAGACACAACTAGTTCAGTATAGACACAACGAGTCCAGTATAGACACAACTAGTCCAGTATAGACATAAATAGTCCAGTATAGACACAAATAGTCCAGTATAGACACAAATAGTCCAGTATAGACACAACTAATCCAGTATAGACACAACTAGTCCAGTATAGACACAAGTAGTCCAGTATAGACAGAACTAGTCCAGTATAGACACAACTAGTCCAGTATAGACACAAATAGTCCAGTATAGACACAACTAGTCCAGTATAGACACAACTAGTCCAGTATAGACACAAGTAGTCCAGTATAGACACAACTAGTCCAGTATAGATAACTAGTCCAGTATAGACACAACTAGTCCAGTATAGACACAACTATTCCAGTATAGACACAACTAGTCCAGTAAAGACACAACTAGTCCAGTATAGACACAACTAGTCCAGTAAAGACACAACTAGTCCAGTATAGACACAACTAGTCCAGTATAGACACAACCTGTCCAGTATAAACACAACTAGTCCAGTGTAGATACAACTAGTCCAGTATAGACACAAATAGTCCAGTATAGACACAAGTAGTCCAGTATAGACACAACTAGTCCAGCATAGACACAACTAGTCCAGTATAGACACAACTAGTCCAGTATAGACACAACTACTCTTTCAACAAATGTACTTTTTGTAAGTCGCTTTGGATAAAAGTGTCTGTCAAATGCTATACATTGATTCCATGCTGGTGCTGCGACAGTCCTAACATTATGTTAGGACGAATGAATAGGTAATTGTAATATCTCGATAACGATATTTATATCACGGTAATGTTTTCTGGCAATTCAACAAATAAATAGTCGATAAAAAATGTCCACATGGTAAAGCCAATTGTTTTTGTATTCTCCTGTGTGAATGAAATAAGAGAGAAAAGACAATTACAAATTAGACAAAAAGACAAAGACAAATTAAAAGAAAATTCTCAAGAGCTTCTGTGCAAATAATGAAACAGCGATAGAACAGTCTGGTAAGTTCAGAAAATGACATCACTTTCCAGTAATGCAGACTTAAATCAAGGATAAGACAACATTTATACCATATGACGACATCAAGGATGATATCTGGTCTCATATCACAATATCGACATAGCATCGGATATATCGCCTCGCCCTACACAGTCATGAAAGTAATTTGGCGAAATTAAATGAAGTGTATTGTAAGTAACATGAAAGTAACAATTAATATGAACTGAAGTGAACTAGTAAAAACGTCACACAGCTCCCAGCTCACACACACACACACTAAACACACACTGACACACACACTGACACGCACACGCACACACACACTAAACACACACTGACACGCACGCACACGCACACACACACACACTAAACACACACTGACACACACACTAAACACACACACACACACACACACTAAACACACACTGACACGCACACGCACAC
>PIJE02008120.1:0-11127 GCA_002895965.2 Coryphaenoides rupestris | reverse complement strand
CTGTTGTATGTACCTGCATCTCAGAACCCAGGCCTGGCCAGTACAGTAGTGCGGTTGTATAAACGTCTCCTCCATATATTTACATTTGGTATTTGGTTTTCCTGTTGTACACCTCAACCTCTCGCTCTCGAAAAGTTCATTCATGTCCGAAAATGTTCTGTGCAGCATTGCCAACGTGAGCCCAGGCATCATGTGATATTTTTGGATATTTCAGCTTTTTTTTTGTCATTACTCAGCATTCTCCCCCCCCGTGTCTTGTGTGTGACAGGATATAGATGTCTTTGGACACTGTCCATTGGACTCCTACAGGCAGCGACACAAAATCAAACAAATCAAATATACCATTACCACTAGGTACGTAACTAGGTTCAACCTACTTTTGGAACGGATGTGTTCGAGATGGAAGAAGGGAACTGATTTGGCAATCATGTTGCCGATGACACATGCCAGAGAGGAAAACCCATCGTCACTTCTGAGTGAGCTGATAAGAAAAAGAGGAAATTACACCATCTTTGTTCTACAGATAACCAACCCACACCCCAAAAATGACAATCATCATGTAGCAGTCTAATTATTCCCTTGTAAATGATCCAAGTAAAGAATTAACATACTGTTCTAGAATATCTGGGGATCGCAGCAAATTCCCCGAAGCATATTCAAAAAAAGATATGTATGAATCCATTCTATTCTGTTGTTTGCGAAGACCTTTCTATCCCCCCCTCACACTCCTTGTGATCATAGTCAAGCACTCGAGTCGCTACCTAAATGAACGACGAATTAACAATTAATTGCAATTTTGTTTTTAAGAAATGGAAAAAAGGCTCTTCAGGTCATGTCGTCTTCTCAGAGAACAAGAAGGGCATGGTGCTCAGAACGCGACATATGAGAGAGAGAGAGAGAGAGAGAGAGAGAGAGAGCGAGAGAGAAGAGAGAGAGAGAGAGAGAGAGAGAGAGAGGAGAGAGAGAGTGACACACACACGACCATGCACACAACAACATAGTTGCTCCATTTGAAGCTCAGTTGTGGTGAACCAACCCCTGGTTCTGGTGGTCTGCACGTGACCCACGTGGACTGGTGGTTGTTGTTTGTTGCAGACGTTTATCTGAACATGTTGTAGGACAACGGGAGGACTGACAGGGGATTGAAGAGGTGTCCTGTGTGTACCCGACATCATTTTGGCAACTATTTTACAGGAAAAACGTAGTTTGACAACAGCTTTTTGGAATTTGGTCGTTTTTGAGCAAAAACTGCTTCGGCCATCGACTCACAAAACTGTCTGCAATGTAAACGCTCATGTTATTATTAAGTGTTTTCTGAACATTATGGAAGTATTCTCCCTTAGTCCTTGATCTCTTTCTTCCATTCCTGGACAATTGGAGGATTACAACAACATTTCTATTTGGCAATTGTGTCTCATCAAGTTAGAACAGGAACAAACTTCTAAACAAAGCCCAACCTTTCATACTTAGTTTCAGTGCCCAAATATCTTCACAGCAATACATTGTTTTACCTCACTATAATGTTCAAAACATAATTAATAATAGTTTTTTCACAGCGAAATGTTGTTAGGTCGAATCAGGGACGGTAATTAAGTGTGTAATATGTAAAACACAACTATTTATAGTAAAAATGGGAGGAGAGGGAGGGTGTGAACAATCTGTCCCCGCTGCCCGTTGCTGCCTGCCTGAAGGACTAGACCAGGAGGTGGGCAAACGTTTTCTGGCTTCAAGGGCCAATTTGTTTTTAAAAACTGAATCTCTCTCTTACAAACAAACAAACAAACAAACAAACAAACAAACAAACAGATGTTGTCAAAATGATGATGTGTCAGTTTCCACCCCCCACTTACTGGGACTCAAACCCCACCCCCATACACACTACATGTTGGATGAACCTAAAGTCTCCACAGCTGTCTTGTCACATTAAAGGTCCCGTATTATACCACGAGGTGTGAGTGTGATGAGCCATTTCACAATGACCATGTGACTACCGTCTCGTGGCGTCACAAGCGGGAATGTCCACCGAGATTAATCATACATCTAGATGGACATTCCCACTTGTGATGTCACTAGATGGTAGTCACATGGCAATTGTGAAACGGCTTGCTTCCTGGTGGCATAATACGTCTCCTTTAATGCATTTCTTGCATATTAGACTTTTCACAAAAATAGGACCAAAGGTGGGGTTAACTTGAGCCAATCATCATCAAACTTTAACCTTGCTCTAGTGTGTGTGTGTGCGTGCGTGCGTGCGTGCGTGCGTGCGTGCGTGTGTGCGTGTGTGCGCGCCCGCGCTCGTCTAAGGAATGGTAGGCTTTCTAGTCTGCACACACACACAATGCTTTGTGTGTCTCTCAGACACCAACTCTTCTGCGATGGTCAAATGGGTGTTTCTGGCGTTTTGTTTTTTTTGCAGGGGTTCCTGCGAGAGCTCAGAGTGTATAATGTTGTTAAAGGTTGTTGTCCTGTTGCTGACATGAATTGGACCCTTTGTCACATGACGAGTCAAGCTAATGAAGTTAGGCTAGCTAACACGTATTACCCGCTGAGACCCAGTGGAAGTCCCTCAGTAACAATAGCCTGCAACTCATTAGCACTTAAACACGACAGTGACTGGCAGAAGATCAATGCTTGAGCCTGAGATGAATGTGCTCTCATCCACGCCGGTGAAACACTGTTCCACCGGACTCTGGACAAGACATTACTTCAACCGGTGACCTTTTTGAAATCGGTTGCTAAATGGACTGCATTTGTAGCGTACTTTTCTCACCTGTGGCCACGCAAAGTGCTTTACAATTAGACTAGTGCCTCCCATTCACCCACTTAATGCTCACATTCAATGCAGACAGCAGTCATTTTAAATGTCACTCACATTCTTTTATTCTTTATATAAACTAGAACAAAGGTTTTTCATTTTATCTACTGCTGCTCGTTGTTGCTTGTATGTTGCTTTGACATATAATTTATCTTGTCTTGTTGTCTTGTTTGAGTTATATGTAAGGACTGGTAAGCTGCAAATTAATTGCCCTCCTGGGGATAAATAAAGTTGTCTGAACTGAACTGAACTCATACACACATTCACTCACCGACGGAGGTGTCGGCCGTGGAAGGGAACGGTCAGCTTGTCGGTTATCGGGGCTGGGTGTCTTGCTCATGGACACCTGTCCTCGACACTTTACTAGTGGGGAGAGCCGGGGAATTGAACGAGCAACCTTCCCTTCCCACCTTGGTCTACTGCCGCCCGGTACATATTACACAAAGCAATAGACTCAGGGCAGTAAGGGGAATCAGGCCCCTGAGGTCCCTGTTGTTGTCGTCGTCGTCGTTGTCGTCGTCGTCGTCGTCGTCGACAAATCCTGTCAGCTTGTTCAGCTATCTCTCTCTATCGGCTGTTTATGGTTTTATTGTGGTGTTGTTGTTATTTTGTTGTCACTGCCTTGTGTGTTTTTTGTGCCGCCCCCCCACTCCTTATTCATTAATTAATTCATTCAATCATGCTCACTCACTCACTTATCCTCACTCATACTTAATCTCACTCACTCAGTCACTTATCCTCACTCATTCATTTCCTTGTCCTTCCACTCATCCTCCTCCCTCTCCTCTCCGTGTCCCTCCAAGGTTACGGCCGCTCCACGCCGCTGTCGGACACGGGCAAGGCCTTCTCCATCCTGTACGCGCTGCTCGGCGTGCCCTTCACCATGCTGGTGCTGACGGCCAGCGTGCAGCGGCTCATGTACCCGCTGGTCCACGCGCCCGTGGCCCTGTTCCGGCACGCGGGGCTGGAGGCGCGGCTCGCCTCCTCGGTCCACTTCGCCCTGCTGCTGGCGCTGCTGGCGCTGTGCTTCTTCGTGGCGCCGGCCTTCGTCTTCAGCGCCGTGGAGGGCTCCTGGACCTTCCTGGACGCCACGTACTTCTGCTTCATGTCCCTGTACACGGTGGGGCTCGGCGACTACGTGCCCGGGGAGCAGCCGGGCCAGAAGCACCGCTCGCTGTACAAGGTGCTCGTCATGGGTGAGTCCTTGGCTACCTTAGCCTATCTTTGCTTAGCGTAGCCCAGTGTGGCCTTGCTTAGTCAGGTTTAGTTTAGCTTAGCTTAGCCTAGTGTAGCCTCGCTTAGTCAGGTTTAGCTTAGCCTAGCCCCACCTAGCTTACCCTATCGTCACTTAGCCTAGCTTAGCGTAGCCTAGCTTAACAGGTTAGTTTAGTTTAGCTCAGTTTAGCGTGGTTTAGCCTGGCTTAGATTAGTTTAGCCTCGACCAGCTTAGCCTGGTTTAGCTTAGCTTAATCTTAGCTTAGGCCCTAGCCTAGCTACATACTATTGGAAGAAGGAATGTATGTCTACCTGGAGGCGTCCTTCAGCAATATGCCCCAACCTACCTGCTCATTAATGACTCGTATCTAAAAGTCAAATTGAATAGTTAGCTTGCACCGTGATGCTTGCATGTAAAGAGTACAATACATTCGTTTTGCAGAAAGTTTGTGCAAAAAGGACCCAAAACAATACAATGTATGTGGCAGAACTTTTTCACAAAATGTGCCACACAGTAGGGTGATCGGAGCACATCTTCCCTAAACGGACGCATTCAAATACACCTTTTGATTAGGTAGCTTTAATAGTTGTAGACATTTTTAAGAATTGGTTTTCTTAGAAGGAATCCTAAAGTCTTGTTTAGCAAACGGGTCCTAATGCATGAGATTCGAGATATTAGGGTGCGATTTGGGCAACACTTTATAGAACTAGGGATGCACCGATACCGAATACCAGTATCGGTATCGGTTCCGATACCTGTGCTCATGTACTCGTAATCGGGTACTCGTTAAATCTACTTCCGAAACAACCGCATACCGATACCACTTTGGCAACGCAACGTTACCTTGTTAATATTCTTAGCCAAGAATATTGAAATAAAGAGATCGACCAGAGTTGGCGTTTATGTGCTGTTTAATAGAACTGAGCAATGGTAACCGCGAGCATGGCGTAGAATTTAGTGGGACGCTGGGGACAGTCCCACCATTAACGGAGCACCCCCCCCCTCAGAACCGCGAATTAACCAGCGCACACCCCGCCCCTTCAGAAACGGCGAATTAACAGCGCACCCCACCAATCAGAACGGCAAGAATTACAGCTGCACCCCCCCCATCAGAACCGCCGATATTAACAGCGCACCCCCCCCCCCCCCTCAGAACGGCGAATTAACAGCGCACCCCCCCATCAGAACGGCAAATTAACAGCCGCACCCCCCCCATCAGAACGGTGAATTAACAGCGCACCCCCCCATCAGAACGGCGAATTAACGAGCGCACCCCCCCCATCAAGAAACGGCGAATTAACAGCCGCACCCCCCCCATCAGAACGGGCGAATTAACAGCGCACCCCCCCATCAGAACGCCGAATTAACAGCG
This sequence comes from Coryphaenoides rupestris, assembly GCA_002895965.2. Lineage (NCBI taxonomy): Eukaryota > Metazoa > Chordata > Actinopteri > Gadiformes > Macrouridae > Coryphaenoides > Coryphaenoides rupestris. The sequence continues at coordinate 5,724 of PIJE02008120.1, read as the reverse complement.
CACCCCCCCCATCAGAACGGCCGAATTAACAGCGCACCCCCCCCCCATCAGGAACGGCGAATTAACAGCGCACCCCCCCCCCCATCAGAACGGCAAATTAACGGAGCCCCCCCCCCCCCCAGAGACGCTGACTCTGAGCCCCGCGCCTCACGGGAGCGTCATTGCGCATCCTTGGCGCAATATCTGTGATGTCCACCAATGTCCTAAACAACAACACCGGTTCCTTGTACCGAGTATCCGACTGACGTATGTTGGATGGTTCTGAATAGGTTACATTTCAATGAAATGTGTGGCAGTGCCGTTATATTTGTTTAATTTGTTCACAGTCAGAAAGTGAGGAACATCTGATGAAAATTTAAAATAAAACATGTTTTCAAAGTCATTAGAACTGTAATGGTTTTATTAAGTACTTGGTATCGGTATTCGGTATCGGCAAGTACCCAAATGTAAGTACTTGTACTTGTACTCGGTCTGAAAAAAAGTGGTATCGGTGCATCCCTAATTTAAACCACAGCAAGTCCACCGGCACTGAACACACATCCTAGGTGGAGTCCGGTCTCTGTGTTTGATAAGCGGGTGGAGAGCTTGGTTGAATTACCAAGAGACACAGACACAACCAGTTTACTTAAGGATTCACCCATGAGACAAAATGCAATTTTTCAGCGTCAAAGTCTGTTGTGTGTCTGTGACCCCTGACAATAGACTACTCCGCCCAGTGTTGTGCCTGTACGCGTTCATTGAACGATAGTTCATGAAGTCGTTCATATTTTGGGCGAACGTGAACTGAACGTACTGTATTACTGCCTGATGAACGTTACTGTGAACGCATTCATTCTGGTGTCTGTGAACGCACGCTCTCTCAGTTTAACTTCGTTCAATAGGGTGCCAGATTTCTATAGAGAAAACCCGGCTAAAACACACCGTAAACAGGCCTTAATATGTAGCGGAAAAAACACCCAATCTGGCAACACCAGCCACCAGTGTCGCACTGCCGCATGCGTCATCAAAACAAAGCGTTAAAGCAACAATGGGGAAATGCTGTCCCCTCAATGTTAATGTAAACCCTGGTTGGATAAGGATTCAAAATTGGATATGAAGATGAAATCTGACGCATAGTTTCAGTGTTAAAACTGATAAAATAATTGCTGTCTGTGGTTCTATATGGGCTGTGGCAATAATTTTTGAAAAATAACTATGAACTAGTTCATTTTTGGAACTGTGAACTTAGTTCTTTTTTTTTATTATGAACTATGAACTGAACTAGTTCATTTAAAAATTTGTGAACTGAACTTTGAACTAGTTCATGTAGAAAGTGAACTTTCCCAACACTGACTCCGCCATACAATAAGGATACTATAAAACAGCGCTGTGCAGACTCTGTACCCTCAGAGTAACTTCTGAGGAGATAAACAACACGCTTGTCATTGAGTGACTCATTTGTTCCGATGATCAGTGAAGTGGTTAAGATAAAGATCGGTGACTGCAGTCCGTGGAAGCTGCCGTGGAGCGTTATCTGAATTGACCAAGAGTATTTCAAGTTTCAAGTTTCAAGTATTTTATTGTCAGTTCACAATTTACACGTGAGTATAAGCAGTGAGTGAAAAACTTTTTGTGCAAAACACCCGACAGCTGACAGTAATTATAAAGGAATACAAAATAGAATAGAACTACAAAATAGAAATAGAACTATAAATAGAATTTCTATGTAAAATAAGTAAATGAAATATAAAAGGAAATGGAATATACAGCAAAAATATCCAGGTGAGCAATACACATATAAATCAATGTACTAAAATATACATTGTTATATGCTGACATTCACAGAATGTCACAGAATACCTTCCCAGACAGTCGACACAACACTAGCACCAGCAGTTGGCACCAGGACTAGCACTAACACCAGTACTAGCACCAGCACCAGCAGTAACACTAGCACCAGGACCAGCACTAGCAGTAACACCAGCACTAGCACCAACACTTAGCACTGCTACCAGCACTAGCTCCAGCAGTAACAACTTATCACCAGGACTAGCACTAGCAGTAACACTTAGCACTAGCATTTAGACATTGATGCCGAACTTGTTCAGCAACCTGATGGCCTGACTGTGGAAGCTGTCTCTGAGTCTGCTCAGTATCACTTGATACTGCGGTATCGCCTGCCTGACGGTAGAAGTGTGTACAGTTCGTGGCTGGGGTGGTTATTGTCTTTTATAATCCGTTTGGCCTTGGCCACGCACCGCCTGGTGTATATATCCAGGAGGGAGGGAAGCTCACCTCCAACGATGTACTGGGCCGTCCGCACCACCCTCTGTAGTGTTTTACGCTCCAGTGCGGTGCAGTTCCCGTACCAGACGGTGATGCATCCTGTAAGAACACTCTCGATGGTACAGGAGTAGAATGTTCTGAGGATGCGGGGGCACATGTTGAATTTCCTCAGTCGCCTGAGGACCCAACACTTTCGTGTCGTCAGCAAACTTGATGAAGACGTTGGAGCTGTGCATAGCCATGCAGTCGTGGGTGTACAGGGAGTAGAGGAGAGGGCTCAACACGCATCCCTGAGGGGCTCCAGTGTTGAGGGTCAGCGGCTCTGAGGTGGTGCTGCCCATCCTCACCACCTGGCGGCGGCCCGACAGGAAGTCCAGTATCCAGCTGCACATGGTCGGGTGCAGGCCTAGACTCCTGAGCTTGGTGTCGAGCTTGGCAGGAACTATCGTGTTGAACGCTGAGTTGAAGTCCACAAACAGCATTCTCACACAACAGTTCTTCCCCTCCAGGTGAGAGAGGGCAGTGTGAAGTGCCATGGCAATGGCGTCGTCGGTGGATCTGTTTTGACGGTACGCAAATTGCCATGGGTCCAGCGTGGCAGGCAACATGGAACAAATGAAGTCCTTGACCAGCCACTCGCATTTACTGGCAATCGAGGTGAGGGCTACGGGTCTCCAGTCATTCAGGCAGGTTACCTTGGGGTGTTTAGGGACAGATGATGGACATCTTGAAGACCTCGGGAACAACAGCCTGGGACAGGGACAGGTTGAAGATGTCTGCGAAGACTCCTGCCAGCTGGTCTGCGCATGCTCTGAGGACGCGCCCCGGGATGTGGTCTGGGCCCGCCGCCTTCTGGATGTCCACCCGCTTGAAGGCTCTGCGCACGTCAGCCTCTGAGATGTTCAGCAGGCTGGCCTCCTCAGGCAGCGCTGACTTCGGCGGGCTGCCGTTCACGTCGAACCGGGCGAAGAAGGTGTTTAGCTCGCCAGGGAGGGAGGTAGAGGAGTTCTCTACACCGCTGGTTCTCCCTCTGAAGTCTGTGATTGTCTGCAGCCCCTTCCACACACCCCTCACGTCGTGGCTCTTGAATTTGTCCTCCACCCTGTTCTTATACTCCCGCTTGGCAGAGCCGATGGTCTTGCGGAGGTCGTAGCGGGCTCTCGTATATTCCACCATATTCCCGGAGTCAAAGGCGGCGTTACGCGTGCGGAGTGCGGTGCGAACATCGCCATTAATCCATGGTTTCTGGTTGGGATAAATCCGAACTGACTTAGTAGGAACAATGTCATCTATGCATTTCTTGATGAACCCGGTGACTGAGGACGCGTACTCGCTGATGTTATTGTCTGACGCAACCCTGAACATATCCCAGTCCACGTGATCAAAACAATCCTGCAGCATAGACTCCGATTGGTCCGACCAGCATTGGACCTCCTTCACAGCGATTGGTTGCTGCTTCAGTCTCTGCCTGTAGGCGGGGAATAGTTGGATTGAGCGGTGATCTGATTTGCCAAACGGTGGGCGGAGGAGGGACTTGTAGCCGTCCCGGAAGGGGGTGTAGCAGTGGTCGAGGATCCGCTCGCCCGTGGTAGCCAGAATGGTCGGCACATAAGCATCAGGTACTCCAGGTCCGGGGAACAGAAAGACTTGAGGGTCTGCACATGACTCTGGTTGCACCAAGATCTGTTTATCATGAGACAGACCCCCCCTCCACGATCTTTACCGGAGAGAGTCTTTGTTCTGTCCGCGCGGTGGACGGAAAATCCTGTCGGCTCGATGGCTGAGTCGGCAACCCCCTCCGACATCCATGTCTCCGTCAGGCAGATGATGCAGTTGTCCTTTGTTTCCCGGTGGAATTGAATACGAGCCTGTAGCTCGCATAACTTATTGTCCAGAGACTGTACATTAGCCAGCAGAATGGTGGGTAGTGGAGGTCGATTGGGAGTCGTTTCTTGCCCTTTGGGGGGCTATAGGGCTCGGCTATGTCCTGTAAAGACCTTTGAGACTCTAACTGTGATTAAGGGCTATACAATGTACTTGGCTTGACTTGACTAGTAAATGGCAAGTTTAATGCTGCAGGTTTTTGTGAACAGTTCCAGTTAGCACTAGTTAGTGATTCAGATAACATGGACTCTGGTGCCAGATAATTAAAACAATATGCAATTTCACAAACATCCCATGAGGCGCACATTCTTAGTTCCAACATTGACTTTTCTGCCGCATTAGCCAATTCCCTCTGTGATAATCCACCTATTAACACTAGGACGCCAGTTTGATAAATTCATGTGTTGTTTGACTCCACTCTTGCGTGAAGCCGGGCTAACACACACACACACACACACACACACACACACACACACACACACACACACACACACACACACCACACACCACACACACACACACACCACACACACACACACACCTAGCTAGCTCACGGCTTTGATCACTTTTTCACGGTGCAATAAAATTACGATCTCTTCCCTGCGCGGTTTGTCAGATGCTAACTCACGCTCTGAACCTCCATTTTGCACGGGTTCTCATTCGGATAACTCTGTTAAGCCATATCACATTGCTTTGCGTTACATCCCCACGTGGGGATGTAACAGACAGACAAACAGTTAACTTGAAGCACGGATATCATGGCCTCCCGTGCCACACAAAGAGGTGCAGAGACTGCAAGGTCTCACGTTGGACCGCCAGTCCAGATAGAAGACGCAACCTGTTCCCACAACAACAGCTGCGAGTGCGTCTCAGAGGCCTCCCGAGGAAAACAGATAAGAGTGAAGCTAACTAGTCACATAGGCCACACAGCAGAGTGGAAAGTTACCGGCCCACGCGATCAATACATCCACAACTCCCAACATATAGCAACTGTGAGTACGTGCGTGTGTAGGTGTTTGTAGGGACAAGGTGGTTTATGATGTTTTATGAAGACACACGTGTAGGCCCTACAAATACATAATGTTTAATGTTCAATCTTATGCACCAATTTCACAAAAGCACATTCCTTGTTTGTAAAAACTAAGGCAATAAAGCTGTTTCTGATTCTGATTCAGGAAAATACAGAGAAAACACTAATGAGTGAAACGCAGAGGAGGACGGTCTGAACAACAAAGTAGAAGAATTCCAGTCACCAAGTCAAACACAAGTCCGACCTGGAGATGGCGTGTTTTCACGATCCATGCAAGACGTCAGGTGCAGTTAGGGTTAGGTGGTGTCTTGCTCAGGGACACTCTGAGCAAGACACCGAACACTCGATACTTAGCTAGGCAGAGTCCGGGGATCGAACCAGCAACCTTCCAGTTGCCAGACAACCACTCTTAACTCCTGAGCTACTGCTGAATGGGTACATGGTGGAAGCGTGCGTCATGCTACCGATTGCGTTAGCCGTTTATAAGCCAAACACAGATATACATGATCTCGTTTTTTTAAACTTCTCCGTCCATCTACTTCCCT
>PIJE02008119.1:10000-11129 GCA_002895965.2 Coryphaenoides rupestris | reverse complement strand
CTCTGATGTTGTTGTGTCCTCCTAAAGTCCACAATCAGCTCCTTAGTTTTGGAGACATTCAGCATGAGGCTGTTGTCTTGGCACCATAGTGACATGTTAGCAATTTCCTCTAGGTAGGCCTTCTCATTGTTACCAGAGAACAGGCCCACCTCCACTGTGTGATCCGCAAACATTATTCAGAACATTCTAAAACAATAAATATATACTGTATATATATTTATTTTCGAGTAGAACTTTTTCAAAATACAATGCTGAATGACCTTCAAGTTTTCCCTTTCAAAGCTGTTTTTTATTTATTATTATTTAACTTCCCACGAGAAGAGTTGAGTTGTTGAATTGAATTTAACTGAAGAGAAGGCAAAAGTGAAAATAAAAATACAGTTTGAGAAACAGGGAAGGCAAAATGAACAGCAGAAATGTCTCCTCACCAAACCGAGGAGCTGCTTGTAGATGTTGGGTATTGATGAATAAAGCAAAGGCATGAATGAGAAAAATAACCAAAAGAATAAAAAAAGGATCAAACGATAAACTCTTGACGATATCCCTTGCCAGGTCAGCAAGGAGAAGAATACAAAAAAGTATAAATAATAAGAAACATGAAAGTTACTCACCCCATTAAAGTGAGTACAGTTCAGCGCCGGCAATGTCAACGCATGCAGCTGTACCGCCCCGGTACACCCAGACCATCGTTCATCGGGAGGTCGCGGGTTCGAGACCCGGCTCCGGCCCGCATCCTCCCGACTGTATAGCGTCCTTGAAGGAGACGCGAGTGACCTTGCTGGAGTCCTTCAACCGAGACCACCCTCTTCCTCCCCCCCCCCCCCCCTCCCCCATGTCAGCACTAGCTCCTCCTGCGCCGGCTCCACTCGGAGGTCTGGACCCCCTGGGGAGGAGTGAGGGGGAGGTGGGGTGGTCAAGTATGAAAGCTAAATTTCCCTATTGGGGGGGAGTATCCATAAGCAATGCATTCATGAATTCAGTGCATTTTGGTATTCATAGCCCGCGGTGAAGCCTTTTTTCTTTTTTTCTTCTTTTTTTTTCCGGCGAAGGAAACGCAATCTTCTCTTGAACTTGATAAATAGCCGAGGTAAATCAGTACTTTGACCCGGACTTGATGAATGTCAGCAAA
>PIJE02008119.1:0-5000 GCA_002895965.2 Coryphaenoides rupestris | reverse complement strand
CTCCCTTCTTCCTAATGATTAGCATTTTCACTTTTTTATATTTTACATTTCATCAGTGTCCTTGGCGCCGCTGCGTTATTATTTAATTTTGTTGGATCTATGATCTCTTGAAGCATGGATTTGTAAGTAATTCCTAAGTACATTAAGTAAGTAAGTACATTAACCACAATAAACTGCCCGGCTTTGACATTAGCATCTTTTAAACCAAAAATCACTGAATTCACGTCTTCTCAGGTTCACAAGTGAATGCAGGTTCCGCAAAGAAAACCCTCAGCTCCTGGGGGACCAAGAGGGCCGAATGATACCAGAATCAAGAGAGACCCCCCGGATGTATTTGTCCATAGCCCCCCAATCGGGCCCGGAGAGGAAATACAACCGGCCACAAAGGGGTGCGGTAGCAGGGAGAAGGTCGATAGCCCATAGTCATATGGGCGGCGAGGTGGCAGTGAGGTGGCACCAGACTAAAAACCTGCTTGAGGTCATGATAGTTTGATTGAGCTTGTGACAGGTCAGGGATACCGTCTCGCTTGCCAATCTATAGCAGACGGGAGACAGTGTGGAGCTCCAGCTAATGATGGAACTGGTAGACCAGTCAGTGTGTGGATTGTGTAGTCAAAGCCAGTGGTTCTCAAACTATTTTTACCCCCCTCGTAAATATTTGATGTAGCCCCTCTTAACTAGTTTTTACCCAACACAAGCCATTTCAAGTTTGTTAGGTTTTTCACGTACCACCTTGGGAAGAGAAAATTGGAAAGTGTTGTCATAAAAATGTCTGGATGGCTTCCTGACATAACAGTCAACCTTCCATCATCTTTCCATCTTCGCTGTTTTAGCAGACTCCTTCTTTCTCCTTGTTCCCCCTGCAATCTGTCAAAGTAAACCCTCCCCTACCTCGTACCCCCAGTTGAGAAACACTGGTGCTGGGAATCTAGTCGGTGAAGCTGATTGAGTTTGCGGTGCGTACCAGAGAGCAGCGTCGTCATAATGCCCAGGACGTGATGTCCAGGCACACCGCAGCACATCCAACAATCCTCACTTAGATCCTCTCTGCTCAGTGAAAGACAACTTGGTCCTTCCCAACGGCAGAGGCTCTGGAGCGAGGTTATCACGAGGAGACGAGTGGCGTGAGGCAGAAGCGGGGCCGTGCACAGAAGGTTGGAGCTGGTAGCCCGGCGGAGAGGCGATGGCAGAGGGGGGGCGGGAACATCCTTTCCCCTCTCCTCTGACAAAGGTCACCATGTATGGCTGGAGAACACTTCCCATGAGGCTGCCTGTCCTTTATTTCCTCTGACAGACCGTGGTGAAGGGCATCGAGCAATACATCAGAGTTCCACGTGCTCTCTGTGGCAAAACGTGCAAAACTCCACAGCACAATCAGCAATGCTATGAACCCCTTGATTCCGAGAGACACAACCCACATGGGTTAGTCTGAATATGGTAATTAAACAACAGAAACAGAAACAACAACAGCAATGACTTTGGTGAGGGAAAATAAAAATTACAGCAAAAGCGACAGCTACAGAGAGATAAAGGTAGACCTACATAGTGCTGGTTTATAAATACGAATCCCATTTGCATGTTGAGGTGAGCCGCGGAGAATCTTTCTCGCGCTCTCTTGGAACGTATTGCACAGAGTCAGCTCATGCAGGGCCGGTGTGACGGCACCGGGCAGTTTAAAGAATGGAACTGTGGCGCTCTGCACAGATTACCAGACTGTACACAGGCAAAGCATGCTGGGACTCGCTTGGAGTTTAATGAAAGTGTTCAAGCTGCGCAGCTCCAAGCCACCAGTCTGTTAGCTCACGCGCTACCCGTGCGGGGAGGAGCGCGGCTGAAATGTGTGCATAGTGCATGTAATGGAAATCCGTCTCTATCGCGCGGCGTGTGTCCACTTTTAATGCTTTTTCAACATAGGATTTTTTGGGGGGGATTTTTTTTTTTGCAATGAGCATACATCCTGCATAAAACATAAGAGAGGAAATGCAAGACAGATGCACAGGGAGGACACAGGCTGGCCTGCTGTGCAGAGATTCACAGCCGCCCAAATCTCCTGCAGTGTAGCGTCAAGCTGGGGACTCCTCCCCTTTAAGTGAAGTATTGTAAACAAAGATTATGATAATTATTCTGAAGTATTGTAAATAGAAGTACTGTAAGCAAACAAATATGCTTAAAGTTAATTATACTTTTTTGCACTTTTTGGGCGGGGGGGATTTACAAAACCTTGTATACTACTTTTTGGCAAGATATTGTCATGCCATTCATTTTGCCACAGCAACCGCAGGCACGTGGCGCACTGGCTTTGTGTCTTGAGGAGGACAAACCAGTGCGTGTTCGACTCTTTGACTCCACTACGAGGAGGTCGATGGCATATGTCCGTTTGTATCGTCTCCAGTGGTGGTTCAAGGCTATACTGTACGTGCTGAACTATCTGGTAGCATGTTCTCCTCAGCACACACAGGCAGCATGCATCTACCCTCACTACGATAGCCCGTGACCAGCGAATATTCAAAGTGTAATCAGTGTACAGTCAATAAGCATACCTGCAGTCATCAATCAGTCTTCTTTTTACACTGTACATGTGTAGGTTTTGTGGAATTTGATCAACAGCTGTAATGCCTTGTATGTGTTCATGATAGCGTAGTCTGTAGTAAACCTGATACATCGGCTATATTTCAGAGGAGTCGCACCGTCAATAAATACGAACCTAGAAAACTCAGAAACTCACAGCTACGGAATGCCATGTGCTCAAGCTTCGTCTTCTTCTGTTTTGTTGCATGGCAGTTGGCATCCTAAACCCGCCTCTTCCTCTCTAGACAGCCCACCCCCACGGCTACAGAGGCCACGAAGAGAAATGCAACGGAAAAATGTTTTTGCAAAGCCCAAAAAAATCTAAAAGGCAAAAAAAAGGATTGTAAACACAAAAAAGTGTAAATTTTCTCGTAAGCAATTTAGCAAAATAACAAAACTATTTAAAAAAAAAAAATTGACGAAGAATATGAAGAAACTTCCATTCATAATACTTTGGTTTCACATTTTTTACACCACAGTTTGTATTTTACCTGAAAATGTATTACAAATTGTCTATCAAATAGACAAGGACAGCCCATACACACACATACACAAACACCCACCCACACACCAGATGGTTACATCAGAGACTGGTAATATGGACGCAAATATGTCTGTGTGTGTGTGCGTGTGTGTGTGTGTGTGTGCGCGTGCGTGCGTGTGTGTGTGCGTGTGCGTGTCCATGCATGTGCGTGTCTTCACTGTGTTAAACACTAGCCTACTGTTGGCGAGAGGCCTTCACTCAGCGGCCGGTACGTATCACACAGCTAATTAATGAGTTACCTGAGAGAGTGTGAAGAGATCCTCCTCTAATGGGAAATCCACCCCCCCGCCACGCCCCTCTCACACACACACACACACACACACACAGACACACACACACTAAGAGGCACGCACACATACACATACACACACATCACACCTTCACCCGTCATCTTCAAGTGCAAATAATCCCTTCATCTTGTAGTTGAAGCCCACCGGGAGGAGGAGAAGTTGTGTAAAGTGCAATGGTCAGCAGCTGCTGTGTTGCGAGGGTGTGTGTTTACCACAGAGCCAGCAGCTGACAGGAGAGCTTGTGGTTGGAGATTATGCCGCTGGCTGCTCTGTTATCCAAAACCAAACTTGAAGCAAAAGTGATGACTTGTTTTGTTTTGTTTTTTTCATTTCCACGCTGAGCCTCTCGCACAATCCCCCCTCCCCAAAAAAAACGACGTAATTTGGTTAAAAATGTAAAAAAAAAGAATGCTAATGAACTTTACCTGCACAGATCTAATTTGCGTGTGAATTCCCTCGCCATATGAATTATCGGTTTGAGAATCCGCCGCATTTTGTGAGTCGTGCTCGCAGAGGCCTGCGAAAATGAGGAAAGACGCCATCGCGTTTTATGCGGATAAATTATTCACGAGCGCACGCATTTACAAGCGGGGCAAATTGAAACAAAGCACGCGCTTTTCTCAAACACCGCCTGAATATTTCAACGAGGGGAAAGTGGGAGAGGCTCTGGCGACGTAACGCAAAACGGCAGTCAGACAGACAGTCAAGAGTCTGGGAAGACGCAGCCTTCTGGTCTTCGGTAATACTGTCGTCTCGCACTTTGACTCATGGACCGGAAGGTTGAGAAACGGCCTGCCTCCCACCATCACCGCCACCACCTCCATTGGCTCAGTGGCATTGTTTGAATTGTGTTTTTCTTCGTCCGTCTCCTCTAAGTGTAGCTAGGATTAGAATACAGGTCCTTTGATGGAATTCTTTCTCAGCATGATCTCCATCCACGTTTAAAGTCGCGCGATGTTCAAAGTTGTGTCCAATCGTGTAAGAACATCAAAACCTTACATGTACTCAACACTGTAGTATATCAACCATATACTGTATACCCATGTGTAGGGGACCCAGCAGAATCTACGCTGGTCGATTCTTGACCTATTCAGTACAATGACTGATGTGCTGTACGCAGGGTAGCCATCGCACCGTGTTCTGATTACATCTGCTGCGATGAAATATTGGACACCAGAATAACCACATTATACCAGTGGTCCATTCATAAGGGAAACTCCACGACAACAGGGACAGCTCTTTTGAAAATGTCTTCTTTCAAATGATAAATTCAAGGCAAGTCAGACAAAATATGGGAAGACATTCATGATGATCTCTGGATAAACATGGTTACATATATTCTCATTTTTTTCCATAATCTTCTCATTAATGATTAACTCATGAAACGTGGCTGTTATAGGGCCCTGGTCGTATCTTTTCCGTCTGTTTGCTGTTGGTCTGTTTTGCTTGTGTACTCTGGCAGAGGACGAGTTGTGTTGGCAAGGTTCAGCTGGGCCCCGGTAACACTCTCCATTAGTTTGGCTGAGCCGGGCCGGGTGGATTTCCCATTAGAGCAACAGAGGATCCCTTCACACTCTCTCAGGTAACTCATTAATTAG
>PIJE02008118.1:0-11130 GCA_002895965.2 Coryphaenoides rupestris | reverse complement strand
AAGAGAGGAGAAGAGGAGACATTCATAAGTTATCCTTTAGTTACAAGTTTTTCATATAGCTATGGCATTTTAATTTGTTTCATATTCCATAATTCATTAAACCCCTGCTACAGAGATTGTTACTAGTAAATATTCTGAACCACTGTTCTCGGTAGGAGTTCGAGATCAGTGGTCCGTCTCGCCAAAGGTCACTATGTACGGTTACTGTTTGTGGCATGGTCACCATCATTGTTTTTTTGTTAGTACATTCCAATGATCACGCAGGGCGGAGGGCGTGGCAATGGGTTCCTGGGCAGGAGATCCAGTTAAATAAATATTTCACGTTCGCGGTCGAGCATCCACTGTATGTGGTATAAAGTGTCTTTGTGAGAAATCTTACTTTGGAATCTTGGTATCGCTGAGATCACCATATTCTTGCTCATTCCTACTCTCGTGTTCACTCATAACTGTATGACGTTAAGTCTACAATACATACTATAAGGTCATATATTTTCAACACTTATTCAAGTACACTCAGAGGTATCGAGTGAGGTAACAGGTCAACGGGACGGATGCATCATAAGGTGAGAGTCCATAACCCATGCGACCAAATAGGATATGATAAGAACCCTCCATCCTAGGGTGGTTGGCAACTTCTTCCAACCGGTCACTGTGCATCACAAATGCAATGCCATTGGAATCCGGGAAACAAAAGAGAGAGCGAGCTACAAAATGCGGCAGAGCCTAGAGGGATGTACAGGATGTAACGTTATGTGCCAGCTGGATACGGAGGCCCATCGTGAGAGGAAGTATTTGCCAGCTGCATGGGAGGCAAAGCGCCAGTGTGAGATGGACGCCAGACGGGCTGGAGAAGCAAAGGTGGATTAAGCTTGGCCACCAGGCGGAAAACAGTGTACATCTTGGCTACGAGGTAGAAACGCCCACGGCTCCTAGCGCATGTGCGAGAGACTAAGCTTGGAGATTTGGAGGAGATAAACGGGGAACACTAGAATCTGAATTTGCCACGATTACGACCTCGCACCTACTCTCGCACGCACCCCACTACCCCGTCCTGCACCACTCCGCAGTGCTTTCCTTCCTACTTCTATCATCCTTCTCATCTCCTCACTCCATGCATTTCTACGGCCACATCGCTCCCCGCCCTCACTCGACCCCACCGCTCTGCACCATCTCTGCCGTACCTGGACACTTTGTGAGAGTTAGGTGTGATGTGGTTTTTGAATTGCTGATAGTATTCGTAGAAGGGGCTATGAACCCTTAACCCGACACCGATCGCCGTCACCGCCCCTGTCTTCCCGTTTGCTAGCTCGATCACCGCGAGAATCACTGTAGTTCCCCCCCTTCCGAGAATACCATTTCACCCCACACGCCCCATCTCCGCTCGCCACCTTCCCCACCACCTGCCGCGCCACACTACCTCCGCACCTCCTGCCGCCGCCGCTCCCAAGAGGCGGTAATGATTACATAACGGTGCGCAACACGTACGGAAGCACGCAGTTTCCGCTTCGGTAAACGTTAACGAGTGTGTCCCTTCGAGGAATTGCCACAGATCAAAGCCTCATACCCGGCCAGCGATGAGAAGTCTTGTCAAGACGAGACAACGGGAGCCCCACAGCCGGGACGACACCGACCCTTTGGTGCATTAAAAATACACTCTGTGAATTGACTCCATACGCCGAGCTACAGATTATTAAAAATAAACGCCAATATAAACCTGTTTCAACAGATTGAGCGAGCCGAGCTTGCACATAGTCTGCTCGGCAGTGTGCTCGTTCCATTAGATTACACTGGTGTAGCATGAGCGATAACATTTTGATGCCAGAGGACTAAAATACGGTATGTTTTCTCTAAAGAGTTGTGATGGCTGAAATTAAACATATGTATGTATTGGTTTAGAGTTTTTGGCTCAGTAAAAAATGCTATTGGTTGGGCATACTATGCAGCTGTCTAATACCACAGCTTCTGTGGAAGTGTGCATAGATCGGCATCATGCAATATAATTCGCTACAGTGAAATATGTATAGATCTAGAGCTAGGTCTCGAGGCTGTTAGATACAACATACACACACATGCACGTGTTGTGGCAACCCGCTTCCAGTCATGAGGCAGAGAACTGCATGGGCGAAAACACTACTACCAAGTCTGTTAAGGCTCCGTTGCGGGCCGTTTATTATACATCCACACAGAGATGACGTCAGTACTTAACACCAGCCCATAAGAGTCCTCTCCGGCTCAGGACGCCTCCTCCCGGGTAGCCGTGCTCCGCGGGGCACTGTCCTCGGCGACACCCGACGGGTCGGCACGATCTCGGATCGGCGTCTCTCCCTGACGTGTCGGCGTGATCTCGGCGTCGCGGCGCGCGTCGGCGCAACCCGATCGCCGATACCGAACTCCTGTCGGCGCGTCCTCCGAACTCCTCTACTGGGAGTAACACGGTCATTGCTCAGGAAGCGCGTCGGACGTGCGGACCCATCTAGTCTGTGCTGTAACTCTCTCGTAGCTGACGTGATGTATGCCCACAATCCCTGACGGTGCCTATTAATACCCGAGTCACATCCCACTTCTAGGTTAGATGACCACTCTTTATGTCCAGTGGTCCGCTTCTCTGATCGGCCGCAGCTGTCACCACTTTGCCTCCTAATTAGCCGATAGGTGACAGCTGCGACTCTGGAGGGAGGGGCCGGAAAGTCCCGTCTTGCCACAGCATACATAGCAAAACAGCATACAACTAATTAAAAGGAAGACAACATTGGAAAAATGGTGCATTGTGCAATCACGCGGCCTGGAGATGACATCACTGTGCGATCGGCACATCAGCACAGTTTGTAGCTGTATCAACACACTGGCGCTAACGAAGAATGGAGTTCCTTGTCGGCATGTCTGAGCGGAGTGTGACGATAAGAGGTTCTTCAGCTATCTTATTCTTAACAGAGGAGGAGAGAACGATCTACGGACAACTAATCCCTTACTGAGTAATTGCATTTATTTCATTCACACCATTGAAGCACGTAGTGTTTGTAGCTGGTTATTATCGCAACACGATCTTCCAAGTAGGTTACTTATTCGTTGTTTACTATCACCAACACTAGCGTATTTTATTTTCAACCACAAACACAACTATCACAATGCATACACTCACGAAAACATCACACTACATACTGTCACATCACATCATGATGACACGTGGTATGGTAGTTGTATGCACAGCCTCTGACTTTGCCAAACTATGCGAATCTCACCAGGGTCCATTTCTCAGCTTCATCACAGTATTGCAGTTGGAGAATATACAGACTATACACTCTACACACATGCACATCACAATTTCGCACAACCACGACACACGACCCAGCACACTCACAACCACCCACTCACACCATTCAGCACTTTGTCTCTTGCATGTGGCTCCGTGGCACCAGTTACACCAGATGGTAGGTATTCCCCACTCGTTCAGTAGCCTGAGCCGAGATAATGTTCCCCCAGTTCATCTAACGCTCTTCGTTGTAAACGGGGCATTTGTGACCTAGAGAGGGTGTGGAAACCGCATTCATACTGCGTGTCGTGTAGTGGATTGTAAATGATTAATAGTTGTGTGGCGTGGGGCACAAGAGATCTGTTAACACAATTTCAATAGATTGTGGCTGACCCAGATGTTTTGTACTAGTGCATATAGGCGAGGGGCTTGGACCCAATTTTAGTCAGAAACTTGGGGCGATGAGCGAGGTGAATTACATTTACACTTATAATGAGGGGACTATTGATAGGGAGCGTGACGCCAGCCAATGACTGATGGTGTCAGGGCAGTTTTCAGCATGAATGCGTTCCAGCCTGACTCAGGAAAGATGAAATGAACGGCTTCTAGTTATTATTTCCTACTTCTGCCTGACGAACGACAATATTTTTTTTTCTCCACCTAGTCTTGGGTGCCATGCTAGATATATGAGTTCCTTCCTGTTCTCGTACACCTCCCGACTTGTAGTTTACGACCACAGTCAAGCCAACACAGTTCACAGCTTCAGAAGGCAGAGGAGCTGCCAGGAGGCTGACAGTAGAGTGCGGAGAGTAGACCATGCATAAGTTAAGTAACCCCTAGTGGCTCCAGAAGTGGATAAGTGTAGCGGGATAAGTGTAGCGTAGCGGAGCGCAGTCTTAAAGCAACGCAACAGGCTGAGCTCTTGTTGTCAGGAGGCCTGAAGCAAGACGCCCTAACTGCTCCTGAGGAACCTTTAGAGCGAGTGGTGTGTCTGTAAGCAGATAGATAAAAATATGAATATGAATATGAAGAGAGTATAATAAAGTAGCTCAGTCGGTAGGTGCGTGTGGGAACAGGATATGAATAGAGACAACAGAACAATGGCGGAAAATCAGGTTTTTGGCTATTTTTGGGTCTGACGTTTCTTGCGACGTCAACTTATTGTGCATCTTCTTACATACAGGAGGCACCCTGGGGGCACAAACATCCAGAAGTTTGGCCTCGGCTATTGTTTTAAGTGGGCGCTCCGTGAACGTTTCTTGTCAACCACTAACTTCTGTATTGTTTGCATTCAGCTTCTTCCACACACCCTATCCCAACATGAAGCCATCTCACCCAGCGCAACAGGAATTGACTGTAGTAACCAAGTTTCAAGCTCATTCAGCTCCGCGAGTCCAGTTAGCAGTGGCTAGTCAAATATAGCAGGATTCCACAAAATCTGGTTGGCCGATGATTGATATACAACTATATTCATTTTTTACTATTTTTCAATGCAGATATCATATGCAAGATATAATCGTGGTATATAATCGTTGTATGTAAAAACTCATAAAGAAATACGTTTCAGTAGAAATCCACAAATATATGGTTTTAAAAGTATTTGCAATTTTCATCAAATGCATATTTGGGTGTTGTTACATTTACATACAAACTGTTGAACCTGCATTGATGAATTGCTTGTCGTGTGTGGGTGTGTGGGTTCGGCAGTGGTCGATTTGTTTTCCTCAGGAGCAATACTAAAACCAACTTCACTGCTCCACTTGCGGATATGCTCAACGACGAAGTTCTCTTGGCTCCGGAGAGGTGGGAGTCTAATAAAGACGCCTATCGGGTAGAACAAGCGGACAATTAAATACTACTGCTATTCTATACTAGCCAGCATATCGTAGAACAAAGACATTAAATTCACAACCAATGCCGTCTGAACACATATAAACATGAATAACCATAAATAGCCATGTGGGAGACAAAAGAGTCAGCTCTTATTGGTGAGCGGAGCCAAACGATCTGACTCACTGGGAAGAGCCAGAATGCCCATCACTAGTGCAGCTGTAATGCTGTGTGATCACATTGAACCGTACCCCCGAATCTACGCTGAAAAAAATGTATTTGTGAATCGAGGCACGGCAGGGGAGTCTCAAGATAGCCACGCACTAATGCAGCGAAGTTCACACACGCCAACCTGTAAATGCAGGTTTATATATAAATGTTACAACATCCAAATAGGTTTTGATGAAAATTGCTAACGTTTATATACATATATTTGTGGATTTCTACTACATTTATGTAAAAACCTAAAGAAATATTTACGTGTGAAGCTTTGTGTGTGGATTGTTAACATGTACATACAATGATAAATATTTTAGTGTGCACTGGAAAATATTTTTGTGATGGAGAATTTATATACAGTATAAATATGTGAATCCTTCCATGTGCATTCATAAATATTGAGACAGATCTGACATCTGCATACAGTTTGCCCGTGGCTACGAATCATTAGGTGGTCTATTTGTAACTACAGGACCTAAATTATACAGGACTTACATTCAAACACAATGCAAAGTGCCATCAAATATCTATCTGGCAACACTGGTCTAGGAGGTGTGGACGAGGAGGGGGGGGAGAGAGAGTTCAAGTTGTTTTATTGTCACTTCACAGTTTACACAAGTATAAGCAGTGAGTGAAATTCTTACGTGCAAAACGCCCGACAGCCGACCGCAGTTATAAAAGAATACAAATAAAAATAGAAATAGAATAGAAAGCAAGAGAGAGAGAGAGAGAGAGAGAGAGAGAGAGAGAGAGAGAGAGAGAGAGAAGGAGAGAGAGAGAGAGAGAGAGAGATAGGGGATGAGAGATGGAGCCACTCTGCTCTCATCGACCCCCAGCACTAGCTGGATGAAACACTCAATACCACCATCTATAGCCTCTAGCATGTGTGTGTGCGTGTGTGTGTGTGTGTGTGTGTGTGTGTGTGTGTGTGCGGTGTGTGTGTGTGTGTGTGTGCGTGTGTGTGTGTGTGTGTGTGTGTGTGTGTGTGTGTGTGTGTTTAAGGAAGCATAATTTAAGTCTCCTCTCTGATCTCTACATCTCTCTCTCACTGCATAAATATGATACCCATTCACTCTTCCCCCTTTTATCTCTCCTGTCAGTGAGCCTTGCACTTAAGATATACGCACATGCGCACACATGCACACACACACGCAACACACACAACGCACACACACGCACGCACACACACACACACACAACACACAGTACAACACACACACACACAAATACAACACGCGCACTACACACAACACAGAGTCACAAAAGAGGAAAGAGCCGGCTAAGCAGGGCCGCCAATCCATGACTAGCACAGAAGTCCAATAACAAAACACCACTCTGGTTCAGATCGGGCAGGCCGTTCATCTCCAATCACTCCCCTCCAGGTTTCTCCATCATTGCCCACGTGTGCATTGAAGTCCCCCAGTAGAACTATGGAGTCCCCGGATGGAACCCTTTCCAGGAAGAGGCAGAGTCTGAAGACTCGGGGGAAGTCTCACCCATATCCTTGGTAGAGGTCACTGAAGTAGTCAAAAAGCTCTTCAGTGGCAAGGCGCCAGGTGTGGATGAGATTCGCCCTGAGATGCTGAAGGCTCTGGACATTGTCGGGCTGTCGTGGCTGACACGCCTAGTCAATGTAGCGTGGAGGTCGGGGACAGTACCTGTGGAATGGCAGACCGGGGTGGTGGTCCCCATTTTCAAAAAAGGGGACCGGAGGGTGCCACCGCGACCCGACCCCGGATAAGCGGACGAAAATGGATGGATGGATGGATGGATGGATGGGTTGTTACTACAGTTTTTTAGTGTATGTTTCATTGTTTTTTTTATAGATTTACAGGTATGTGGATTGTTATACGGCAGGCACAGTTATTCCTGGGGTATATACTGTGTTGTTGTAATGTTGATACAACCTTTTGTGTATTTTTAATGCATTTTATTTTGTTTAATGTCACAAGTTCACATCTGATCTGACGAGAGGTTGAGTACTCTGTGCCAGACGCGAGGAGGACCTTTTGCTTGTTTGTCCAACACATTTACAGAAATAAAAGAAGTCATTGGTATGCTGTGATCACTCGTGCACCAAAACACAAGGCAGTGTGGCTGGTTTGGACCGACTACAAGTGCATGCATGTACTTTATTCAGTTTGCTCCATTTTACATTAAACTTAGGCCTACTGCTCCCCCTGTCCTTACTTTTCCCCACCATTGAGAAGTGTTACATTTCGCTCTCTTTTGATTGACAGGCAAGATGGATTTGTTACGGTTAGGGTTAGGGTTAGGCTTTTCATCTGTTACATTCCCATAACATGAACACACACACATGCACAAACGCAGAAGTAGTATAGAAAGTGGGAAAAGCTATAGTTAGTATCCACATTTAAAGAAATATGGATGTGAGAGAGCTACAGTATATGGCAGCAACATGCAGTCTGTTAAATTCCAAAACAGGAAAAACATTCCTAGAGGCTATGTGCATTCAGGTTTTCGCAGTTTGACGACCTGTCATCATGGTACATCGCGATATACCACTTTGTACACATATAGCATATGAACACAACGATCGTAGAAACATATAAAATAATGGAAACTGCATGAATTCTTTTGGCTAATTTGGTCCAGTAGCCGGCCCTCTCTTCTTCATTCTGGCCACTCTCCAACCGATTCAAAATCTTCCTCATCTCCCTCAACACCTCCAAGATCGCCCCAAGGACGTGAGTGTCGGTTTGCTCTTGGCTGTCAGCACCCTATGGGAGAGAGAGACATGGAGAGAGAAAAAACGATCACCTCCAGAAGATTTGCTCCAGTCGCGAACCCACTTGGACATTCGCTGTTGTTCAGTATCTAAAGCTTTCTGTTCATATGATTTTATCACCTTCGCAACCGCCGGAAATTTCTGAGACGTTTTGCCGGCAGATCCATCGCAAATGCACAAACAACGTTTCCAGTTCCTCTTATCTGAAATGAAGAGGGTTTGAAGAAAAATTATGTAGTGTTCTTGAAAATGGGAATTGTCCCTCAAATTCACAGTTTTAGGGCACATCTTTCGAATGCTTCTTCATTCCAAGCCTGTTGCTAAGCAATTTTATATATTTTAGATAAATGTAGATAAACGTTCTGTAGACTGTACACTTAGAAGCTATTATTTGAGTGTAATTTGAATTCTGGTTTATGACATCAAAAGTGGCAGAGTCCACCCAGATGTATGCTGATCTATCCAGCATACATCTGGATGGACACTGCCATTTGTGATGCCATGAGGGGGAGAAGCTGAAACAGCTTTGAATGGCTAATCACTGGTGGTGGGACAAGAGGAGCCCTTTAACCTAAGACAAGACCTAAGGTAAGACCAACCTTTACTGCCCTTGTGGGCCGTGGTGGGCAGATCTTTGCTGTCCTCCTCGAGCCGACTGCAGTCCTCGTCCTGCTGGGAGCCAGCGTCCTTATCTTTCAAGTACATCACCAGAATGGTCTCCAGGAGACTGAACAGCATCAGGGCAAATATAATTGTGCAGTAGGACTCTGTAGATACACCAAGAAGCAACCATTGATACAATCAGCCGCATGCAAGAGATCCTGTCCCAATCCATGTCTGCTGTATTGCTCCGTGAATTACATGTCAATCGCAGAAGAGCAGTGGGGCTCTAGTGTGTTCACCTATGAGTGGGATTTTGTTGGACATCGAGGGCAGTATTTCGTTGAGAATGAGCTGCAGCACGGTCACCGCGAGCATCACAGTGACCTTAAAGCTTAGCTTCTCCCCGCCCTTTTCAGAGATGAACAGAGAGGCCAGGTCCAGGCACATGAAGAACAAGATAGGCAACAGGAAGTTGACAATGTAGGAAATGGGCCTCCTCTTCATCGTGATCTGGAGGGGGGGGGGCATTCAAACACAAGGGGAACCTCTGATATGACCTGGGATATGATAAGTTAACATGCAGCATGCGACCTCCTGTGTCACGTGGCCATGTTATCCACTCTGTGATGCATGCAAAGTGTTAAACATACAGTGTATACAACGACATCCGAGTGGAGTATGGTGGTATTGGAGACCGTCACTTGGCAGAATCGCCACTCTTCCGGCGTCAACGTCGAATGAATCCGGTGCGTGGTTAAATTGCCCCTGTGCTGGAGTCTTAACACATCGCCTGAGACAGAGTTAGAAGAGAGAGGGAAGAAATATGACGATTCAATGGCTGAGAATGAAGAGAGCATCACCATAACACCAACCTTAGCATGAACACTGATCACAACCACAGAGTGTATAGTTTGACTTGCAGCTGAAAAGGTGTTAGGTTCCATCCCCAAATGCCCACAATGTGGCCTGAAGGCCTGGAGCCTAAGCTACCAATAACCCCTACCTACTCCTTAATGACCAGACCGTATGTTGGCAATGACAGTAGTGAGATTGGTGCTAGCTGTGTACGTACTGTATGTCTATGTATGTATGTATGTATATTGAACTGTATGCACATATTGTATGGTTTAATATTTTTGTATGCCTATTTTTAGCTGACTGAAATTGCCCCTCGGGGACATGAAGGTTTTTGTAATGTTCGGAGTACTGGCAGGTAGAACCCAAACGCACGACATGGAGACAGACAGACTGTAAGGCAATTTTACTTGATCCAAATATCATGCAAAGTTCAAAACCGGGAGATCAATCAGAACAGGCAAACAAACAATCGACAAGGGGCAGGCGGGGAATCCCAAATCCAGAAACGGGCAGGCAGGGTCCAAACAGGCAGGTCAGGCAGATACACAAAGTGAGAATGCGGGATAGCTTGGCGAAATATACAAGACAGTCTGGCGGCGGGGAACAACGGGTAGTGAACCGGCATATATACATGGAGAGTTAACAACAGCTGAGGAGATGAGTAGGAAGAACCAGGTGAGGGGAATGAGGTGATCGCATGGCAGAGGGGAGTGCCTGGATTCTGAAATTACAGGAGATTTAGAGGCACGAACAACTACTGTACAGGGAGGTATAAGCCCTACACAGGCCATCATAAACGCTACACAGAGCACCCACCCCCGTGGTTGATGGAGGTAAAGCTGAGGTTGCAGCTCTGCGTGTCGAAGGGAAAGCTGTAGATGTCCAACACGCAGGTGCTCGCCACCACCAGGTCGTACTGCAGGTGGATCATCCCATTGGCTTCCAGGGTTGCATAGGGGGCCGGCGGAGCATTATCGCGATCCGTCCTATTGGTGGGAAGCAGGAAAGCAAGAAAGCACGACGAAAGTGTGTTGGGATTGGCCGCGGCTGTTCATTGGCACGATGCATCAACGTGGCCACCCTATTGGTCAGGGCCCAGTGGGAAGCCAACAAGCCTGTTGACTTCTTCAGAGGAGAGAGGGGTGATGCAGGTAAGGCTGACAGGGATGGCTGTACGGGGAGGGAGGATAGCAGCAGGGGTGAAACCTTTGTAAAGTAGGTGACAAATTCATCAGCTGTGAGGGAGGTGGGAGGAGGAGCGGAGGGAGTGTTAAGGAGGGAAGAGAACATGGAGAAAAGTTTCCTAGGGTTGGAGGCGGAAGAGTTGATCTTCGCAAGATAGAAGGCAGATTTGGCTGCTGACACAGAAGAGGTGAAATGTGAGAGGAGGTGGTGGTAGTGAGAGAGATCATCGTCAGCAGAGTCTGATTTCTACCATTTTCTCTCAGCTACCCGCAGCTCTGCTCTACGCGCCTGCAGAGTTTCAGACAGCCAGGGAGGAGGAGGAGAGGATCCTGCTGGTCTGGAGGTGAGTGGACAGAGAGAGTCCAAGGAGAAGGATGTCAGAGTGGAAGAGGCTTCCTCTGTGGACAGGAGGGAGAATCGTTCGGGAGGGGGGGGG
>PIJE02008115.1:5000-7500 GCA_002895965.2 Coryphaenoides rupestris | reverse complement strand
GAGAGAGAGAGAGAGAGAGAGAGAGAGAGAGACAGAGAGAGAGAGAGAGAGAGAGAGAGAGAGAGAGAGAGAGAGAGAGAGAGAGAGAGAGAGAGAGAGAGAGAGAGAGAGAGAGACAAAGTTTAACTCAAATTGGCTGATTTATTTAGACTGTTAGAAGTGTTTTAAATGTGCAAAACACACTCGTCTTTGTGAGAACACAAACAATACTTCATCCATAATGTAGCACATTGTGGAGCAGAATGATCAGAGTGATTTGAAGCAAAAAACAAAGTATTTAAATGTCTTTATTATCAATAAAGACATGAAATCGTGAAATGAATGACTTTTTAAACCCATCCGCTGCATAAAACTGTATTGTTTTCCGCGAGCGCGCAGCCAGCCGTGCGCCGGCCTCGCCGTGATTCACGTCTTACATAAATCAGCTAAAATAAAGTCAAACCAAAACATACAACAACATAAAAACGGTAAATTTCATCCCCTGCGGCGTCGCAACACAAACCATTCAGGGGTTTGGTTTTTTTCCGTTTGTTTTTTGTTCAGGGTTTTATTTTCTTGTGTTTTTTCCGTTGAGTGGAGTGGCGCCTCTTCCAGGGACCTCCTGCACAATATAGACGGACGTTACATTAAAGGCCCGCTGGCGTTGTTGAACATGTACAGTAGAGTACAGTAGAGCACTGTACAGTACAGTAGAATACAGTAGAGTACAGTAGAGTAGAGTACAGCAGAGTAGAGTAGAGTACAGAGTAGAGTTAAAGTGAGTACAGTAGAGACAGTAGAGACAGTAGAATACACTAGAGTACAGTGCTACAGTACACTAGAGTGCACTAGAGTACAGTAGAGTACACTAGAGTACAGCAGAGTAGAGTAGAGTATAATAGAGTATACTGGAGTGCATTAGAGTACCGTAGAGTTCAGTAGAGTACACTAGAGTACACTGGAGTGCATTAGAGTACCGTAGAGTACAGTAGAGTACACTAGAGTACAGTAGAGTTCAGTTCAGTACACTAGAGTACAGTAAAGTTCAGTAGACTACAGTAGAGACCAGTAGAGTACAGTAGAGTACACTAGAGTACAGCAGAGTAGAGTAGAGTATAATAGAGTACAGTAGAGGACAGAGTAGAGTACAGTAGAATACACTAGAGTACAGTAAAGTTCAGTAGATTTCAGTAGATTACAGTAGAGTACAGTAGAGGACAGTAGAGTACAGTAGAGTACACTGGTGCAGTGACACTAGGAGTGACCATCTCTCTCTCTCTCTCTCTCTCTCTCTCTCTCTCTCTCTCTCTCTCTCTCTCTCTCTCTCTCTCTCTCTCCTCCTGCCAGATCTATGTACATCGTGCTCGTCCGACCGGAGACACGCGTCGCGCGTCGGCTGGCGCGAGTCCGAGCCGTCACTCACACAGACGCTGCGCCGCCATTGGACAGGAGAAAGAAAGAGAGGGGGAGGAGGGAGGAGGGAGTGGGGAGGGGGTGGGTGGGTAGGGGCGTGGCTTGTCAGTCAGCGCTGGAACGATGTGCTGATCATCTGAACGAGAGCGAGAGAGAGAGAGAGAGAGACACAGAGACACAGAGAGCGAGAGAGAGCGAGGGAGCGAGAGTCCTGGCCAGCATAGCGATGAGTTCAGCCCCGTAGCTTTGGGTAATATTTATATATTCATTTTTATTTCTCTGCATAATATTTGTCTTCATTAGGTGTTCAGCGGTTGGATCATTTCTGTTTTTTCGGAGGAAAATGGCGCGAATGCGTGGAATATTATGTGGATAATGTTACAGTAAATATTCTCTCTCTGGAAATTTCGTTTTTTTCATGACTAATATATGAACAACTACTAGTTGTAGTATAGTGGACGATAAGATAAGAGAAGATGAAGAACTTTATTCATCCCGAGACGAAATTCTGATTTACAAATGCAGTATACCACTACTGCCGTATTCCACTCGAGCATACATGTACTTATATAACACTCGGTCATTTTCTCTGCGCACACGCCAAGAACACGTCAATATGTCCGCATAAATATCAGTATTATATTATGTCACACATATGTAATACATTATGATCACGCGCTCTCTCACGCTCCCGATCTGTCCGTTTGCATTTCGAAAAACGGGAAAACCAACAGAATCTGGGTCATCGTGACCAGCGGTTGGCAAACGTCGATATCGCCATGGCGACGTTTGACAGCAACAACTAGCAGACGAGTCCACAACAACAACAACAACAACAACAACATACTGCTGCTATGCCTGTGCGGTCAGCAGGGGCCGAAAGGCAGATCGATATTTCGATTTGACGGGCGCCAACACTTACGTACAAAAAAGAAAATACACAACAAGAGTGCCCACACACACACACACACACACACACACACACACACACACACACACACACACACACACACACAGACACACATACACACACACACACACACACACTGCTGAGATCCCTCCTGGCTCCGTGGTGACCCCGTGGTGACCCCGTGGTGAGGCGGGTGAG
>PIJE02008115.1:0-2500 GCA_002895965.2 Coryphaenoides rupestris | reverse complement strand
GCGGCGAGGCGCTAGCGAAAACCGCGGCGTTAAACGGTTTTAAATCGGGACTTTAAAGCGTCATAACCATCGAGGCTATATCGAGAGTATAATTGCTCCTCCCTCCTTCGTCCTCCCTCCTTCGTCCTCCCTCCTCCGTCCACCGTCCTCCGTCCTCCGTCCTCCCCCCACGCCGACACGTCCGTCCGTACTCGGCGCCTCCTTCACACGCAGATGATTCGGCAATCAAGCGCGCCATGAATTCACCGGCACTCGTCGTCGTCGTCGTCGTCATCATCGTCGTCATCATCCTCATCATCCTCATCGCCACCCGCGCTTAAGTGGCAATTTGGAAAATCGCCTTCCCTCCCTCCCCCTCCCTCCCTCCCGTTCGTTCTCTCTCCCCCCCCCACCCCCCCACCCACTTTAAGAAGTAAGCACTATTTTGAACTCGTTTATATCCTCATCCTCTCGTGAGGAAGGCCGCGGTCTCCGGTTGCCCGCGCCGCGCCTGTGATTTTTACGAGGTCGTTTCATTTATTTTATTTTCTATTATTATTTTAATGTTTCTCGTGCGGCGATAGCAGCTGCTTGACACGAAACGCCGGGCAATTACCCAGCGACGGAACGAATAAACCGCACGGATCGGCGTGCTTGTTAAGGTATAGAGTGTTATTGATCGTGCGAACGGCCACAGAGGGGGGAGGAGTTATAGAGTTTGATGGCCACAGAGGGGGGAGGAGTTCTAGAGTTTGATGGCCACAGAGGGGGGAGGAGTTCTAGAGTTTGATGGCCACAGAGGGGGGAGGAGTTATAGAGTTTGATGGCCACAGAGTGGGGAGGAGTTATAGAGTTTGATGGCCACAGAGGGGGGAGGAGTTATAGAGTTTGATGGCCACAGAGGGGGGAGGAGTTCTAGAGTTTGATGGCCACAGAGGGGGGAGGAGTTATAGAGTTTGATGGCCACAGAGGGGGGAGGAGTTCTAGAGTTTGATGGCCACAGAGGGGGGAGGAGTTCTAGAGTTTGATGGCCACAGAGGGGGGAGGAGTTATAGAGTTTGATGGCCACAGAGGGGGGAGGAGTTATAGAGTTTGATGGCCACAGAGGGGGGAGGAGTTATAGAGTTTGATGGCCACAGAGGGGGGAGGAGTTATAGAGTTTGATGGCCACAGAGGGGAGGAGTTATAGAGTTTGATGGCCACAGAGGGGGGAGGAGTTCTAGAGTTTGATGGCCACAGAGGGGGGAGGAGTTATAGAGTTTGATGGCCACAGAGGGGGGAGGAGTTATAGAGTTTGATGGCCACAGAGGGGTGAGGAGTTCTAGAGTTTGATGGCCACAGAGGGGGGAGGAGTTATAGAGTTTGATGGCCACAGAGGGGGGAGGAGTTATAGAGTTTGATGGCCACAGAGGGGGGAGGAGTTCTAGAGTTTGATGGCCACAGAGGGGGGAGGAGTTCTAGAGTTTGATGGCCACAGAGGGGGGAGGAGTTCTAGAGTTTGATGGCCACAGAGGGGGGAGGAGTTCTAGAGTTTGATGGCCACAGAGGGGGGAGGAGTTCTAGAGTTTGATGGCCACAGAGGGGGGAGGAGTTCTAGAGTTTGATGGCCACAGAGGGGGGAGGAGTTATAGAGTTTGATGGCCACAGAGGGAGGAGTTATGCAGAGGGAGTTTGATTTGATGGCCACAGAGGGGGGAGGAGTTCTAGAGTTTGATGGCCACAGAGGGGGGAGGAGTCTAGAGTTTGATGGCCACAGAGGGGGGAGGAGTTCTAGAGTTTGATGGCCACAGAGGGGGGAGGAGTTATAGAGTTTGATGGCCACAGAGGGGGGAGGAGTTATAGAGTTTGATGGCCACAGAGGGGGGAGGAGTTCTAGAGTTTGATGGCCACAGAGGGGGGAGGAGTTCTAGAGTTTGATGGCCACAGAGGGGGGAGGAGTTCTAGAGTTTGATGGCCACAGAGGGGGGAGGAGTTATAGAGTTTGATGGCCACAGAGGGGGGAGGAGTTATAGAGTTTGATGGCCACAGAGGGGGGAGGAGTTATAGAGTTTGATGGCCACAGAGGGGGGAGGAGTTAGAGTTTGATGGCCACAGAGGGGGGAGGAGTTATAGAGTTTGATGGCCACAGGCAGAAAGGACCTCCTGTGGCGTTCTGTGGTGCACCTCGGTAATCTCAGTCTACGGCTGAAGGTGCTCTGGTATGACACCAGTGTGGCGTGCAGGGGATGGGAGGCGTTGTCCATAATACTGAGTAGTTTACCCAGCATCCTCCTCTCCGAGACCTCCACCAAAGACTCCAATTCCACTCCCAGGACAGAACCCGCTTTCCCGATGAGCTTATTGAGTGTGTTGGCGTCGGCTGCCTTCACCCTGCTGCCCCAACACACAACAGCGTAGAAGATGACGCTGGCCACCACAGAGTGATAGAACATCTGCAGCACGGTTCTGCAGACGTTGAAAGATCTGAGTCTCCGTAGGAAACACAGGCGACTCTGACCTTTCTTATACAGGGCCTCTTTTT
>PIJE02008114.1:5000-7500 GCA_002895965.2 Coryphaenoides rupestris | reverse complement strand
GTGTGTTAGTGCACGCATGTCGTGCTGGCGTGCATGTGTGTGCGTCTGTGTGTGTGTGTGTGTGTGTGTGTCTCTGCGTGTGTCATCGCTGCAGGGAAACCTGTAACAGTTTTATGAGGTTCACATGACACCGACTCCTATTCCTATTCTCGGCCAATAAGGATCTCCCTTGCTGGCCTTCGGCCAATCACATTGGCCCCTGTGCCAGCACATTTGAACAATCCATCCATCTATTTTATATTTCTATTCTATTTCTAGAAATCTATCTCTGTATCTATGTGTCTGTCTATCTGTCTGTCTATCTATCTATCTATCTATCTATCTATCTATCTATCTATCTATCTATCTATCTATCTATCTATCTATCTATCTATCTATCTATCTATCTATCTATCTATCTATCTATCTATCTATCTATCTATCTGTCTATCTATCTATCGTTTGATCGATCTGTCCACCCATTCATCCATCCACCGAGCTATCTATATAGCTGTACAGTATATATCGATCTGTCCTTCCATCTATGGATGTATCTATCTGTATATCTATCCCTCTATCGTTTTACTTTTGTATCTGTCTATCTATCCATGGATCTCTCTGTCCTGTGTTCAGCAGACCATTTTAGGACCACAACAGCTGGACCTCGTCAGCGGCTCTCCGGAGGGAGGGATCGTGGAGGAGAGAGAGAGAGGGGGGTGGCGGCGGTTAGTGGGGTGTTGGTGTGAAACCACCGCCCTTAACTGCCCTGGTTCCGGGCGGCGTGGGTTGAGGGGGGGAGTACGGGGGGGAGGACGTGTACCTCACTTGGCTCCAGGGGTGGGAGGGTGTGTGTGTGTGTGTGTGTGTGTGTGTGTGTGTGTCAGGGTGAGGGAGGGGGGAGGGGGAAATGGGGGTGGGGTGGTGGACATGACATCAGGATCTTATTAAGGCCAAAGAACATCATGAGAGTTAGACTGGGCGTCGGCTTGGCGTGTGTGTGTGTGTGTGTGTGTGTGTGTGTGTGTGCGCATGTGTGTGCGCGTGTGCGCGTGTGTGTGTGCTTCAGTGTGTGTTTTTGTGAGTGATTCGCCGTCTTTTCCAACCCGTTCAGCTTGACCGACGGACCCCAACTGCTGCGGAACAGTCGAGCACTGTGTTTTTGTTTTTTTTAAACTTCCGGGTCAGAGGTCACGGCCGAGGCATGCGGCCCATCCACACGAGTCCTCCCCAAAAGACGTTTGACCCCTGACCTCTCCGGCTGTCTTGCCGGCATGTTTCCGTCCGGGGGGGGGGGGGGCTGTTTTGATGTGGACGGACAACGTCGCCCGTCTTCTGAAGTGAAGTTTCCCAAGAAGGCGGACGGAAAACTTCACGGCAACTTTGACTCCTTGTGGGGGGAAAAATAGCCGAGTTCAAAAGAACAAGTTGAGTAAAGGGGTTAGATATAGTATAAATAACAAATAAGCGACCATGGAAAGTAGTTTCAATATTTGAAGAGCATTGCAACTTGAACCCAGCGAGCACAGACAAATGTGGGGAAATGTGAATAAATCTGCCAGAAATGCTTTGGTGAAATATTGCTGATCGTTAATATGAATGCACTGATACTCTGCTGGGTGTGATGAGCAATACTGCAGAGAACTCCTCAGACATGGGTGTCATCTGTCTGGTGCACCCCGGGAGTCACAGCGAGGAGGGGAACCTTCTCATATTTTTAGATCTGCTTCCGATTCAGTCGTTTGGAGTTTATCCTTTATATTGGTTTTTCAGAGAGCAATAAAGCCCACAGTTTTTTGTTCTTTTTTCTTTGTTGACCAACGTCAACTCTGCATGAAGGATCCATAAATAAATGAAACTAAAACGCAGTCTAAACAAGGACGACACCTAGTGGCCAAACCAAATAACGCAACACTGACGGAAAAGAAAGAACACGTCAAGCTGTTACAAAATGGACATTCCGTGATTTCTTAGTTGTTTGTCAATCCTCTAGGGCCCACTGCACTGCAGATGACTTCATACACGAATGCCTAAAGTCACAAAAACCATAAAAGGTCGTTAAAAGAAAAGTGGTGTTTAGCTGTGTTTAAATAAACGTGGACATCCGGCGCCCCCCAGTGGACAACATCAGGATTACATATTTGCCGCTGCACACCACAGGCAGTTGGTGTTGAACAATCCTCTTTGTTGTAAGAGCTTGTAACACTGTCAGATAGATCCGGTTGTACGTCTTGTTCTGTGTGTGTGTGCGTGTGTGTGTGTGTGTGTGTGTGTGCGTGTGTGTGGTTTAACCTGTGTGACCAGCCCCAGGCCCCACCCAACCCCAGACCCTCACCGGGGCCAGGTGAGGCGGCTTAAACCAGCCACCAAACACACACACACACACACACACACACACACCACACCACACACACATCACTACGACAGTGTGTGTGTATGTGTGTGTGTGTGTGTGTGTGTGTTGCTGCCCTCATCTGCTGCATAACATCACCCTCTAGTGGCTAGTGTGTGACATGCATACACT
>PIJE02008113.1:0-11137 GCA_002895965.2 Coryphaenoides rupestris | reverse complement strand
GAAGGAAGCCTGGGGGGCCCTGCTTAGCCGGCTGCCACCGCGACCCGGCCCCAGATAAGCGGACGCAAATGGATGGATGGGAGCGATTGCAATGATCGAATGTCCACAGGTAATCTATTTATCAACCAATTTGATATTTTTATTATGATATTTCAGCAAGGGGACAGCAAAATGCTCAGCACAAAATCAACAAATATAGTAATAAAAGGTAAATGCAATTGTACGAATAAAGAATATAATGGTCCATAAAAGTAACCTAGGCCAACTCATTCTATGACCACTAGGGCACCGCATAGGGAATAATATAGTTGGGAGGGAATAATTCTAATGTTTTTGTTAGGCGATAGAGTCACGACTGTAGGGGTAGTAGCTAATGGATTCCAGATGGTGTCTTGGTTATTCAGGTTCAGTAGTCCGGACTGACGGTGTAACAATGAACCAAGTCCTCTT
The DNA here is from genome assembly GCA_002895965.2 of Coryphaenoides rupestris. Classification (NCBI taxonomy): domain Eukaryota; kingdom Metazoa; phylum Chordata; class Actinopteri; order Gadiformes; family Macrouridae; genus Coryphaenoides; species Coryphaenoides rupestris. The sequence continues at coordinate 10,687 of PIJE02008113.1, read as the reverse complement.
CAATGCCCGCTATATGCAGATGTTTATCTAAAGGCTCTTTGGATTCTTCTCTTAACTACATGCCATCGACGAGAGGCCCTAAAGGCTTACTCCCCCCGTGGGTTAGTAGACTGTCCTCTTAAAGCCATAAATCATCCACATATATTGAGCATTAGATACTACTATCCGTCCATTATTGATGGTACTGAGTGAAAGATCAAGCCGTCCAATCTTGATGAACTTATCCGGATCTCTCCAACTGTTGTGTGTGCCGGATTGCTCAACACTGGCTCGCAACCCCTCCTTTCGCGCGCACTGTAGAGAATTTTGGCTCTAAACTGTGAAAATCGGGAATCTGACTAAAATAGCAACTGGGGCCTAACACAGCCGGACTGGGCTGCGGGAGACAGCCCCCCCCTTGATGGTCCGTTGTGAGAGAGAGAGAGACCTGTTGTGGACTGGATAAATAAATGTTAAGAAAAGTTAAAGTATTTATAAGTAGTATGTCACCAATCATTCTTCAAAGTGTCTTCGGTGTTCCTCCCAAACTGGGTATAATCCAAATAAGTAGTAGCGGCGGCGGTGGCTACGTGTGTCTTTCCCCTCCAATGCATTTTAATCACCACACACACACACACACACACACACACACACGGTGGGCGCTCCCTAGCGGAGGGGGAGAGGCATGTGGCGTGGTGGTGGTGGGCGATGTGGCAGCGATGCAGACTATCATCCAGGACAGCAGCAGCAGCAGCCGGCGCAAGACCAGGATCGTCGGCTGGTGAGGACTCGGACCCCAGGGGGCTCAGGCTGTCTAAACCCTCTCACACACCATCTCTGTCTCCCCCCCCCCCACGCAGGCAAGGTCAGGACCCCCGAGGTGCTCCCCTCCACCCTGGAAGGTCGACTCTAAGATGAACTCTGTGCAGCGAGGCAACCAGTGAGTGTTATCCCGCTGGACGAGTCCAACCCCAGGCGTTGGACTCGTGTTTTTTCTGCAACCCAAACAACATTTCTCGATACTTAACTCCACCAATCTGTAAGTGGTGCAGCAGTCAGCCATGAAGTGACGGGGCCAGGAGCAAATGAGCACGATAAAGAGTGAGAACTATGCTTCGGGGGGCTTTTTGATTATTGACATGGACGCTTGGAATCTGGACTTTGAAGGAACCTGATGTTGTTTAGTGGAGCGGATTGGCCGCCACACACACACAACCCGCACACAACACATCCTGGAACTCAGCCGGACAAAACTTTAGGAGACTAAGGACGACCGTTTGAGAACACTGAACAAATCAACAACAATGAACAAATCTCACAGAGATTAAGCGATTGCATGGAGAGTGAAACCTGCGTGACTATCAAAGTTATGTACAAATGGAAAATGCAGCTTCTGTGTGTCAGTGGCTGTGCCCGTAACTACGTTTACAAGTGCGTACTACACTGGCCTACTATTAGTATGCGAGACAAAAGTATGTATGTTTTTTGGACGTACTACTGCAGTGTCGCGGAATTCTTGATGATCACGAGACGCTGCAAAATCATTGCAAACCCATCCGAGTGATAATAATAATACAAATATTACACAACATTGCAAACCCATCCGAGTGATAATAATAATACAATTATATTACAAACATGCTTACATTGCGATTTCAGTTGCCTGTTCATTGGGGGTTTCCATTAAGACGGTTGTCCTCTGAGTCCTCTTTAGACTCTCTGGTATGGAGATGCGGATGTGTACCTGAGCTCCTATGTGTCCTATCTCCACGTGCAACTGGGTTCCTATGTGTCCTATCTCACGTGCACCTGGGTTCCTATGTGTCCTATCTCCATGTGCAACTGGGGTCCTATGTGTCCTATCTCCACGTGCAACTGGGTTCCTATGTGTCCTATCTCCACGTGCAACTGGGTTCCTATGTGTCCTATCTCCACGTGCAACTGGGTTCCTATGTGTCCTATCTCCACGTGCAACTGGGTTCCTATGTGTCCTATCTCCACGTGCAACTGGGTTCCTATGTGTCCTATCTCACGTGCACCTGAGCTCCTATGTGTCCCATCTCCACGTGCAACTGGGTTTCTATGTGTCCTATCTCCACGTGCATTTGAGCTCCTATGTGTCCTATCTCCACGTGCAACTGGGTTTCTATGTGTCCTATCTCCACGTGCAACTGGGTTCCTATATGTCCTATCTCAAATGAACCTGGGTTCCCATGTGTCCTATCTCACGTGCAACTGGGTTCCTATGTGTCCTATCTCACGTGCACCTGGGTTCCTATGTGTCCTATCTCCACGTGCACCTGGGTTCCTATGTGTCCTATCTCACATGCACCTGGGTTCCTATGTTTCCTATCTCCACGTGCAAGTGGGTTCCTATGTGTCCTATCTCCACGTGCAACTGGGTTCCTATGTGTTCTATTTCACATGCAGTCATCACGTATGGAAGGCTGCACGTGACGGTGTGTCTGCCTCAGAAAACAAATACAAACCTTGAATTCCCCCACCACCTTCCGATCTCTCTCTCCCATTACGCCTGTCAGTCACGGCTGATTGATGGCTGGAGGTGTTTACCTAATTTACCGCTGTTTACCCCCTCAGCGGTGATATATTCTCGGCGAAGAGCCGATCTTGAGGTAGTCTGGAGGAAAGTTCAGGGCCAGGAGGGGGATGAAGCTGAGGAGGTGTGTGTGTTGTGTGTTGAGATGTATAGGGCCCCGGCCTCCAACAGGGTGTTCTGCATAATAACAAGGCGGTTGAAACGCGCATAATCATAATGTGTGTGTGTGTAGGTCAGCCAGACGGTCAGCAACGTGCGACCCAGTGGTTGTCATGTTGTGGGGCAGGAGGACCCAAACGCATGACTCAGGACTCGGGGTTTTGCAGTACAAGAATGTTATTTATTACCGTGATACAGGCAGGCAGACAGGTGCGGGACAGACAGGCAGGTAGGCAGGCGAGGAACAGACAGGCAGGTAGGCATCCAAACGGGTTGTCCAACGATTTAACAATACAACAAGTAATGTGTAAACCGACACATAACAACCGACACTGGCGCCCGGGAGCCCCGCTAATCCTCCAGGGGCGGCACTGGCGCCCGGGAGCCCGGAGACACGATCGCGATCGTGACAGTACCCCCCCCTCAACGGGAGCCTCCTGGCGACCCACGATGACCGGGCTGGCACCGTCGGGCGGACGACCTGGAGGCAGGACAGAGGCCGAGCCGGGACCCTCCGGTGGACGACCTGGAGGCAGGACAGAGGCCGAGCCGGGACCCTCCGGTGGACGACCTGGAGGCAGGACAGAGGCCGAGCCGGGACCCTCCGGTGGACGACCTGGAGGCAGGGCGGGGGACACCGGTGCCGACGGAGCGGGGACCGGGGATGACTGCCACCTGGCAGCAGCGACCGGCAGGAGCTGCGGTGGTGCAGCCGGGACCGGGACTCGGGACGGCTGGCACCCGGCAGCAGGGACTGGCGGGAGCTGCTGTGGTCCAGCCGGGACCGGGACTCGGGTGGCTGGGACCTGGGAGCAGGGACTGGCGGGCGCTGCTGTGGTCCAGCCGGGACCGGGACTCGGGGTGGCTGGGACCTGGGAGCAGGGACTGGCGGGCGCTGCTGTGGTCCAGCCGGGACCGGGACTCGGGGTGGCTGGGACCTGGGAGCAGGGACTGGCGGGCGCTGCTGTGGTCCAGCCGGGACCGGGACTCGGGGTGGCTGGCACCTGGCAGCAGGGACTGGCAGGGGCTGCGGCGGTGCAACCAGGACCGGGACCCGGGATGGCTGTGACCCAGCAGCGGGAAAACAGAACTGCTGCGGTCCAGCCGGGACCGGGACCCGGGGTGGCTGCGACCTGGCCGCAGGGACTGGTGGGAGCTGCTGTGGTCCAGCCGGGACCGGCCGACTCCGCGGACGCCAGGGTAGGCGGGTTCCCTCGTAGCATTCCCGCGGTCCACCCGGGACTCGGGATGGCTGCGAGCCAGCCGCGGGAGACCGAGGCTGCTGCAGTCCAACCCGGGACCCGGGAGCCCGGGGAACCTTGTACCTCGGCGTCGGCTCACACCGGACGCCGAGGTACTCCCAGAGGCTGACATACTCAGGGTCTGACTCGGCCGAGTCCGAATCGGCCGAGTCAGTGTCCGGAGAAAACTCCAAGTCAGAGTCCGAGTCTATTGGGCTGAATTGTAGTCCGGTCATTAAGTTACGAGGACCCCCCAGGGCCAGGCGGGTCCCCTCGTAGCTCGGCGCCGGCAGTGGTGCACACCGGTTGGCCAAGTACTGCCACATGCTGATTAACCCCGAACCTGAGTCTGCTGGGTCCTTTGTTGGTCGGACCATTCTGTCACGATGTGGGGCAGGAGGACCCAAACGCATGACTCAGGACTCGGGGTTTTGCAGTACAAGAATGTTATTTATTACCGTGATACAGGCAGGCAGACACAGTTGCGGGACAGACAGGCAGGTAGGTAGGTAGGCAGGCAGGCGAGGAACAGACAGGCAGGTAGGCATCCAACGATTTAACAATACAACAAGTAATGTGTAAACCGACACATAACATAAGCAATGGTCCGACAACAGTGAGTGGAAACCCGAGGCTTTATACTGTGCATAATTGTTCATTGTGGGCAGCCGCGAAAGTAGCGCAGGTGCCGCTAACCACCCAGGGGCGGCACTGGCGCCCGGGAGCCCCGCTAATCCTCCAGGGGTGGCACTGGCGCCTGGGAGCCCGGAGACACGATCGCGACAGTGGTGTGATCAAACACTTAAAAGGTACTGTGTGTAGAATCATGGATTCCTTCTCATTACTGCCCCTAGTGATGAAAGAATAGACATTTTTGTGCTGCTGCGTTCTGGATGCGTTGAGATGGTAGCAGTTCATTTGGTCAGCTTTTCCTAGGTACTGTACTAGGGCTCGCCAATTATGTGGATATTATATTGATTGAGACTAGATATCACCTTAAATTTAGAATATGTTAATGTATTTTCCTGCTTTTAGAGGCTGGATTACATGTAAGTGATGCAATCAATCACTCTTCTGAACTTACCGGACTCTTCAAGCTGTTCTATTATTTGCGTTTACCGACTTAGTCATTATGTCCACATTACTGATTATTTCCCAAAAATCTCATTGTATATTCAGGAGTATACAAAAATAGGCTTTACAATGTGCTTATTTGATATGATATGACTATTTGTTCGCTGAATATCAAACATGCAAGATCATGGAATACATTCAAGATATGCAGTGAAATGAAAAGTGACGCCCAGCGGAATGTGCAGAAGAATACTACAGATAACAGTATTTACAGCAACATGTACAACATGTCTATCGTCATTGAGATATTCATATTTCTATCTTGTAACGTCAGTGTCATTGTAAACGACTGTCCCCCTCGATGATTCCGCCGAGAATTTAAATACAGTTTGGAATGGAAAAAAAAGGACCAATATCGGGATAGAAGATTGTGGCCATACTGCCGGATGAGCGGAGCACATACAAGCTCCACGAGGTCCTGATGCCTCGGTCCTAATGTCTGCAGCAATCACCCTCATTGTGTGTATTTACCATGTGTCAGAGTTGGATGGATGATGCTGAGGCGGATGCGTTCAACAATCTATTCTTCCCGTGTTGCCACATGCTTTGAGGCTTCCGACACCTGGAGAATAGAAAAATAAGAAAGAGCTATCCTCGGAAAAAACGTTGCATTATTCCAGCGGCCAAAAATTTTATCTTTTTTTTTCTTCCTTCCGTTAAAACCCGACGCTGTTTCCTGACAGATAAAGAATCCTATTCTAACACTATTCATAGAATGGGGGGCACGGCGCAGACAGAGTTACAGCAACACACGTTGCGTTAAATGGGATTCTGTGATTCTCCGCTCCCCTCCCGTCCTGCATGGTGTCAGGGTTTTTACCGGTGAACCCAGGAGCAGACACAAGGCAGGAGACGAGAGAACAGGTAACACCGTTTACTCAATCAATTCAGGTCTGGATACAGAAGATAACAATGAACATACAAGACAACTAAGCAAAGACACAATGAGGAAGCAGGACTTAAATAGGGGAAGCTGGCTTGATTCTGATGTGCAGCAGCTGTGCGGCAGTCGCAGGCGGCAATCAGCGACACTCCCACCAACCTGCAGCAGAGGGAGGCAGAGAGACACACAGACAGAGACAGGGACACTAGGGAACAGAGGTGGAAGAGGATGCAGGCTGGGCAGGTGTGACAGGACCGCCCCCCTTAGGACACCCCCAGGAGTCCCACCTGGCCGGTCAGGGTGGCGTGCGTGAAAGTCCGTAATGAGGGATGGTCCCTGGAGGCCACCCAACACCTCTCCTCAGGTCCATAACCCTCCCAATCGACCAAATATTGAAACCCTCTACCTCGCCGGCGAACGTCCAGCAGGCGGTTAACCGAATATACCGGCTGGCCCTCAAAGAGGGTGGGCGGGGGGGGAATGGACGTGACTGGGGCCAGGGGACTGGAACTGACTGGCTTGATGCGGGACACGTGGAAGGAAGGGTGGATGCGGAGAGTGCGAGGCAATTTGAGGCGGACCACAGTGGGGTTGATGATCTTAATGATGGGAAACGGCCCAATGAACCTGGGCGACAGCTTACGGGACTCAGTGCGTATGGGAATATCCTTGGTGGACAGCCAGACCTCTTGCCCTAGTTTGTAGCGAGGAGCCGGGGTACGGTGACGATCTGCTTGCTGCTGGTACCTGCGGGCGGAGCGGAGCAGCGTCATCCGTGCTCTCCTCCAGGTCCGGTGACACCGCCGTATGAAGTCCTGGGCCGCGGGTACAGCGACCTCCTCCTCCTGAGCAGGAAAAAGTGGGGGTTGGTAGCCCAGGGAGCAGAAGAATGGTGAGAGCCCTGTGGCAGAGGAATTGAGTGAATTGTGAGCATACTCAACCCAGGGTAGGTGCTTGCTCCAGGTGGAGGGGTTGGACGAGGTGAGGCATCGCAAGGCAGCCTCCAGGGATTGATTAGCCCGCTCCGACTGCCCATTGGTCTGCGGGTGGTAACCGGAGGAGAGGCTTGCTGTGGCGCCGATGAGTACAGAACGCCTTCCAGAACCGGGAGCTGAATTGCGGCCCCCGATCAGAGACTATATCCTGGGGAAGACCATGGAGCCGGAAGACGTGGAGGACGATGAGCTCGGCAGTCTCCTTGGCGGAGGGCAGTTTAGGGAGTGGAATGAAGTGGGCAGCCTTCGAAAACCGGTCGACGATGGTGAGGATGACTGTGTGCCCGTCAGAAGGCGGTAACCCGGTAACGAAATCCAGGGAGATGTGGGACCAAGGACGGCGGCCCACCGGCAGGGGGCGAAGCAGACCTGAAGAGGCTTGGGTGGAAGACTTATTACGGGCACAGGAAGAACAGGCAGACACAAAAGTGCGGGTATCACTCACCATCGTCGGCCACCAAAAGTGTCTGCGGAGGAAGGAGAGGGTGCGGCTCACCCCGGGGTGACAAGAGAGCTTCGAGCTGTGGCCCCACTGGAGTACCTGAGAGCGGACCCCGTCAGGCATGAACAGACGGTTGGCCGGACGGTTCCCAGGATCTGGTTGGAGGCGTTGGGCCTCTTTAACTAAGGACTCGACCCCCCAAGTGACCGCGGCTACCAGGCACGCCGCGGGCAGGACAGGCTCAGGTCCGATGGTGCCCGCTGGGAGAGGACAGCCCCCACACCCACATCCGAAGCGTCAACCTCCACCACAAACTGGAGCGAGGTGTTCGGATGGACCAAGATGGGAGCTGAGGAGAAGCGGTGCTTCAGGTCGTTGAATGTCCTCTCAGCCCCCGGCGTCCAGGCGAAGGGTGACTTGCAGGAAGTGAGCAAAGTGAGCGGTGCTGCCAGGGTGCCATAGTTCCTGATGAACCTACGGTAAATATTGGCGAACCCCAGGAAGCGCTGTAACTCCTTGCAAGTGGAGGGTGGAGGCCAGGCTACGACAGCCTTAACCTTCTCCGGGTCCATCCCAATCTGCCCCTCGGAGACGATGTAGCCCAGGAAAGAGACAGTGGGGACGTGGAACACACACTTTTCTGCTTTCACAAACAGTTTATTCTCCAACAGCCGCTGGAGGACCTGACGAACATGGCTGATGTGTTCCTGGGGAGAAAATCAAAATGTCATCCAAATACACAAATACAAAACGGTCAAGCATATCCCGAAGGACGTCATTAATCATGGCCTGGAATACGGCAGGGGCGTTAGTGAGGCCGAAACGGCATAACCGGTACTCTAATGGCCGACGTGTTGTGTTGAAAGCTGTCTTCCACTCGTCACCCTCCCGGATGCGGACCAAGTGGTAGGCGTTCCTCAGATCCACTCTTTGAGAAGATGGTCGCTCCCTGTAGTGACTCAAAAGCAGAGGACATGAGGGGGAGGGGGTAGCGGTTTTTAACAGTTATATTATTCAGCCCACGGAAGTCTATGCAGGGGCGTAGACTCTTGTCCTTCTTTTCCACAAAGAAAAACCCGGCGCCCACAGGCGATGAGGAAGGACGGATCAGACCGGCAGCCAGAGACTCCTTGATATAACCCTCCATAGATCTCTTCTCCGGAACAGAGAGAGAATAGAGCCGCCCCCCAGGGAGAGTGGCCCCCGGTAGGAGGTCAATGGCACAGTCATATGGCCTATGGGGAGGGAGTGATGTGGCACGCTGCTTATTGAACACCTCCCTGAGGTCATGATAAACTGGGGGAACACTCGACAGACAAGGATAAATATCTAGGGGTGGCGGGACCAAAGAGGAGGGAATGGACGCAGACTTTAAGCAATGGGAATGACAGTAAGGGCTCCAACTGCTGATAGATTCCACCGACCAGTCAATGAGGGGATTGTGTTTTTTAAGCCAAGAGTGACCTAAAACTAGAGGAGCATGGGGAGAGTCAATAAGGTGTAATTGTATCACCTCCACATGATTACCCGAAATGTACAGTTTAACCGGAACGGTGGAGTGTGTTACCTTTCTAATAAGGTTGCCGTCCAGAGCACAGGCCTCCAAGGGAATCTCCAGTGGTTCGGTGGGAATGCCAAACCGATGTACCACAGAGGAGTCTATGAAACTCTCGTCTGCCCCGGAGTCAACAAGGGCAGACGCAGACAGACCCTCCCAACACAAAACGGCCGGAAGCTGGGTGCGTGTCTTTCTTGGACGGAGAGGCGTAGTTGGGCTCACGAGTATCCTCTCTCCTACGGGTGAGCCCTGTCTTTTAACGGACAGGTTGAGAGGAAATGGCCCGATTGGCCACAATAAATGCAGCACTTGTTAGCTATCCATCTGCGCCGGTCCGCCGGGTGAAGTCCCGTTCTCCCCAGCTGCATGGGTTCAGTATCGGCCCACTCGGCTGGGGTCGTCTCCCCTTGGCCAGCGAGGGGACCCCCGGAACTCGGTAGTGGTGGAGGATGGCGCCACGGCTGAGGAAACGGTGCGTCGCCCCGGCGAAGTGTGAGCGAAGCCCTCTCCACACGGCGCTCTTGAAGGCGACTGTCTATGCGGATGGAGAGGGCAATCAAGGCATTCAGGTCGTCTGGGAGCTCCCGGGAAACAAGTTCATCCTTAATGCGTTCTCCCAAGCCCTGTCGGAAAGCCCCACGGAGTGCGACCTGGTCCCACCCACTCTCCGTTGCCAGGGTACGGAACTCGATTGCGTAATCCGCGACGCTGCGAGCGCCCTGGCATAGAGTAAACAGTCTGCCCGCCGCCTCCATCCCGCGAGCAGGATGATCAAAAACTCTCCTCATTTCGGCCACAAACAGGGAGTAGGAGGAGCAGACAGGCAATTGCTGTTCCCAGATGGGTGCAGCCCATGCCAGAGCCTTACCGGATAGTAGATTGATCACGTAGGTAATGCGGGAACGGTCAGAGGGGAAGGAGGAGGGCTGCAGCTCGAAGACGAGGGAGCACTGCGTGAGGAAAGCCCGACAACCAGCGGCGTCCCCGAGGTAGCGCTCAGGAGGTGGCAATCGCGGCTCACGCCAGGCAACGTCCGATTGTGGAGGTGGAGTTGGAGCCACGGCCGCCTCTGTAGCTTGGCTGGATGGCTGACGGACCTGGACTGCCAGGCTGGCGAGGTCGGCGGCGAGCCCACGGATGCCACCCGCAAGGTCCTGGAGAATGCCCTCATGTCTGCCGATGGCAGAGCCTTGGCTGGTGAGGGCTTGATGGATCTGGTTGGTGTCCGCTGGGTCCATGAATGGCTTAGTCGTACTGTCAGGGTTTTTACCGGTGAACCCAGGAGCAGACAAGGCAGGAGACGAGAGAACAGGTAACACCATTTACTGAATCAATTCAGGTCTGGATACAGAAGATAACAATGAACATACAAGACGACTAAGCAAAGACACAATGAGGAAGCAGGGCTTAAATAGGGGAAGCTGGCTTGATTCTGATGTGCAGCAGCTGTGCGGCAGTCGCAGGCGGCAATCAGCAACACTCCCACCAACCTGCAGCAGAGGGAGGCAGAGAGACACACAGACAGACAGACAGAGACAGGGACACTAGGGAACAGAGGTGGAAGAGGATGCAGGCTGGGCAGGTGTGACACATGGTCCCGTTTGGTCATTAATTTTCCTGCAGCCTACAGCAGCAGCGATGTGTTGGCTCTGTGGTGATGGTGAATCACATGTGAGTGGAGTGTGGATTACATGAAATAGCTTATTGATTGGCCGGCGGGGCGGGTGCGGGGGGTATTC
>PIJE02008111.1:0-5000 GCA_002895965.2 Coryphaenoides rupestris | reverse complement strand
TTTGTGGAGGTGTGTCTATGTATGTGGGAGGCTTCCAGAGAGAGACAGAGAGTTGCCCTCAAGGTGACAACATTCTAGTGTTTTTGTAACAACATCACCTATTGATTCCTCTCGTAGTATGTCCGGCTGTAAGGCTCTTTTGGGTCCCCGTAAGTAATCACCGTCACACTAACTCCCGGGGAAACAGAGAGAGTGTGGTGTGTGTGTGTGTGTGTGTGTGTGTGTGTGTGTGTGTGTGTGTGTGTGTGTGTGTGTGTGTGTGTGTGCGTGTGTGTGTGCGTGTGTGCACGACACCACCGTCGTTGTGTGTCATTGACGTTGACATACTTTCACAAACTTCTGTGCACTGAGCACTGATTTATGAGCCTGTACTCGTTTTTAATTATTGTTCTCATTTGTAGTGGTATGCCTCATATATGTACACCACACACACACACACACACACACACTCACAACACGCACACACACACGCACACACACACACATCACACACACACCACACACACACACACACACACACACACACACACACACACACACACACTCCCTCTGTTTCCCCGGGAGTTAGTGTGACGGTGATTACTTACGGGGACCCAAAAGAGCCTTACAGCCGGACATACTACGAGAGGAATCAATAGGTGATGTTGTTACAAAAACACTAGAATGTTGTCACCTTGAGGGCAACTCTCTGTCTCTCTCTGGAAGCCTCCCACATACATAGACACACCTCCACAAACACACCTGCACGCACATGCAAACACACACACACACACACATGCACACACACACACACACACACACACACACACACACACTAGCACACACGCACACGCACGCCCACTAAGATGAAGGGTAGTATGTATTATCGTGTGCTGTGTGTGTGTGTGACATGATAGCAGTTTAGCCTTCGGTAAAATTGGCCACCACCAGGGTTTGAGCAGCCTGTCACTCAAAACATTTTGTTTGTTGCTGTTGTTGTTTTGTTTTGTTTTTTTGCACTTTCAAAGGCGTCTTCTCTACCTCCACCCCTCCATCCTCCCTCCCTCCCTCCCTCCCTCCATCCCCCCCCTCCCCTCATCCCTCCATCCCTCCTCCACCACCACCGCCACTTTGGAGTCTTCATAAGAGGCCTCCCCGCCTCCGTCAGCAGTGAAAAAAATAAATAAATAAATTTTAAAAAAAAACGCCCCCCCCACCACCCTTCCCTCCACCACCTCCCGCCCCACTCCCTCCACCCTATCAACCCCACCTGGCCAATGATTCAACATGCATATCTGTCCTTTATGCATGAATGTCAATGGATGCAGTGAATCAATGCAGAGGAATATTAAAGTGGACCTTCAAAAGGCTCACCGCCCAGACGCACAGCGGACCACAGAGGATTGAATGCCACTGAATCTTTGGCAAAAACAAGTTATTTTTGGCGTGGGGTGGGTGGTGGTGGTGGTGGTGCTCTGCTTCTGCACACACACACACACACACTCGCAGACACGCACACGCCGGCGTTTCTGTGTAACAGAGTCGCTTGGCGCCTTTCCAGGAAACGAGTTACCAAAAAATCTCTTTTTCGAAGGACATTTTTATTTGTATTTGTATTTTTTCTTTTGGGGGGAGGGGCGGGGGGCAGAGGAGGGCACTGCAACACTGAAACACTGATATCAATTGCGCTCTCAAAATGTGCACACCCATGCAGCGTCACACACACACACACACACATCACCCACACATGATGCCTAATATGAATCTCAGATTTAAATGTATGTTTGTATGCACTGTATGTGTCTGGCGCACGTGTGTGTGTGTGTGTGTGTGTGTGTGTGTGTGTGTGTGTGTGTGTAATATATTCTGCATCCACCAGAGGAGGCCCGAAAGAGGTGCCCAGCGTCACAAGAGGGCTGGCGGCATAACATCTGGGCTCCCTCACCCCCCGCCACCCAACCCCAACCTGTAGATGAGCGTGTGGCTCACGCATCGGCCTCCACAGCCACATGAAGAGTGGCACCAGCGTCTATGGCTGGTGTGTGTGTGTGTGTGGTGTGTGTGTGTGTGTGTGCGTGTGTGCGCGCGCACGTCTGTCTGTGCGTGTGTGTCTCGTTTCGCCATATATCTCCTTTGCCTCCTCTTCATCCCCCGTGTGCGGCGGAGGTCTTCATTAGCTCGTTGCTAACTGTAACATAACGGCAGGACGAGGAATAATGAGCTCTTCTCTCCCTCTACTGCTGCCGTCACCACCGCCACCGCTGCCGTCGCCGCCGTCTCTGTGGAGAACACAGCTGTCCGACCCACTGGGAAGGAGACACAGAATAAAGAGGAGATGGAGGAAGAGAGGGAGGGTGGCGGGGGGGGGGGGGGGGGGCGGTGGTGGGAGAGCCAGAGGCTGGCTGCTGCATCATGGGAGTTGGACAGTGTGGAACAGCCCTTCAGCTAGAGTTCTCAAAGTAACAGCCCAGTGTCTCTGTCTGTCTGTCTGTCTGTGTGTCTGTCTGTTTCTGTCTGTGTTTGTCTGTGTGTATGTGCGTGTGCGAGTGTGTGTGCAGTGATGTGTGTAGGTGGTTGTGTTTGGTGTGTGTGTGTGTGTGTGCGTGCTCAGTGGCAGTGTGTGTGCAGGTGGCTGTGTATGTTTGTATGTGTATGTGTGTGTGCATGCATGTGTTCTCAGTGGTGTGTAGGTGGTTGCGCTTGGTTTGTGTCTGTGTGTGTGTGTGTGTGTGTGTTCAGTGGCAGTGTGTGTGCAGGTGGTTGTGTTCGGTCTGTGCATGTGTGTGTGTGTGTGTGTGGTTAGATTATGTGCAAATTGGTTTTGTGTGTGTGTGTGAGAGATGTCAAATATGTGAAAGGTTGAGTGTTGGGGCATGTTTCTCATGCAAACTATTTCTGACTATTCATCTGACTGTCTGAAGTAGTGTGTGTGTGTGTGTGTGTGTGTGTGTGTGTGCTTGCTGGTGTGTGTGTGTGTGTGTGTGCTGGTGTGTGTGTGTGTGTGTGTGTGCGTGCTGGTGTGTGTGTGTGTGTGCGTGTGTGTGTGTGTGTGTGTGTGTCTGTGAGCCAGAGAAAGGGGGAGAGAGAGAGAGAGAGAGAGAGAGAGAGAGAGAGAGAGAGAGAGAGAGAGAGAGAGAGAGAGAGAGAGAGAGAGAGAGAGAGAGAGAGAGAGAGGGGTGAGAGAGAGGGGATGCAGGCGCAGCCTACTGACCACTGTGTCTCTTGTGCAACCTCTTCCCCCCCTTGCTCTCTCTCTCTCTCTCTCTCTCTCTCTCTCTCTTCTCTCTCTCTTTCTCTCTCTCTCTTTCTCTCTCTCTCTCTCTCTCTCTCTCTCTCTCTCTCACTCTCAGTGTGACAGTCTCTTTGTCCCTCTCCTCTCCCGCTACAATCGTCTGTTCTATAATTAACTGTCATATGACTCTCTGTCTCTCATCAGCGGGAGTGTGAATGTATTCTGATGGAGCAGATGGGGACGCCAGGAAGTGGTCTGTGGAATCGGTGGGTGAGGCGGGAAAAAAAAGAATAAGAAAATGGCGGTCCCTTTTGTGTGGAGGGAAGCGCGAGACGCCTCGTGTTGTGGTATTAGGCAGAAATTACAGCTGGGAGCCGTCTCACAATGGCACCAAACTGTTGCGAAGTCACCCGCCTGGGGTTCTTCATTAAAAACTTCTTGTCTGATATTTAGGGATTACATGGATATTGTCATTATTATTATGTATTCATTTTCCAGCGAATGTCCCTCAAGGGAACTTTGATTGCTTTAAATCAAGGGCACAAAGATAAAGGGCACTACTTTGTAGAGATTTTATTTGAAATCAAAAAACGCGTTCAAATGCCTTCGTTTTAAATTATTATAGCAAGTCAACATAGTCTTGTTTCATTCACTCATGCCATTAATGGCATAATTATTGGCACTTTTCATACTGAACCACTCAACCCCAAGGTCTGTGTTTACATCCTTGCACCTGTGGCTGCTATTTATTTATTCATTCATTCACATCTGTTTAGGTTTATATAGATATTTGTGCCGCTGTATGATGTTCTCTTATGGTGTTGATGTTGCCAAATCCTGCTCGTGGCCTGCTGCTCTAACGCCGTCATTTCCCTTCCTGGGATCGATAAAGTTTAATCTAATTGCCCCAAACAACATTCTCACAATCTATACACACTCAGAAAATTATACACATGAATTGTTTTTACTCATTTAGCTGCCACTTTTCTCTAAAGCGATGCATGTTATTAACAAGAAGTTACGAGTCAGGGTTAGGGTTAATGTTAGACTGTGAATATCGGGTATTACCCAGTAAAATTTGGCCTGGGTTTCGAACATGCTAGCACTACAGCAGTTCTAACTGACCTGCTCTTAAAAAAAACAACGTTGCTTGGGCTCATCAAACATCCATCAAACACATTATTTTTCATATATTCTTATTATTGAAACAAACATATTATTCGTGATTATTTTTTGTTCCCCATGAGCAGCAGTCAAATCCTTCTCTTCATCCGTCTCCATCTGTCTCCATCTGTTCAGGGTGAGCGCCCGGGAGGGGAGCATCTCCACTCCCACCAGGAGAAGAGCTGGGTCAGGGGCAGTCCCACTGCCTCCCTCCCCTCCCGAGCACCGTAGACCCCGGCTCTGGGAGCAGACCGCCCCCCCCCCCCCCCCCCCGGATGCTGGCTCCTCTTGACCCGCCTGCCAGTGTCCACGTGGGGATCAGATGGCGAGCAGAGAGAAGGAGAGAGGAGCATCTGAGGGTCCCGGCGGGTGTCTGGATGTCCTCGTAACCCTGTTCCCGGGCTGGAGGAGGAGGAGGAGGCAGAGGAAGAGGAAGAGGAGGAGGAGAGCTGGGATATCAAAGTGAGTTGTGAGGACAGCGGTGGGGGTGGTGGCGGTGGGGTGAAGAGTTTACGCTCAGGCACTCCGGGACTGAGATTGCTTTGAACACACGCACACACACACACGCACACACACACATACACACGGACACACACACACACACACACACACACACACACGTATA
>PIJE02008108.1:0-11145 GCA_002895965.2 Coryphaenoides rupestris | reverse complement strand
CTGTTGCTGATCCCCTTGCTGATTGCCTCAGCAATGGTCTTGAGGACCTGGTCGTGTCTCCAGTGATAGCGCCCCATTGCCCAGTGCCTTGGAGCAGCTGTTCAGAATGTGTTCAAGAGTCCCTGTCTTAGAACAGGGGGCATGCAGGTGTTTCTACTTCTGCCCGTATGAACAGGTCGGATACGCTGGGGAGGACATCGTAGACTCCCTGAATCAAAAACCTGACCCTCTGGGAGCTCCACTTTCCGATGTCCTGCCAGGTGACATTTCTCTCCATTGCCTGTTCCCACTATATCCAGGCACCCTGCTCTCATTGCCACATCCTGCTTGCTCACTCTTCCTCCACTGAAGCAAGAACCACCTCCTGGACCAGCTTCCGCCTCTCCTTCCCGCTGGCAGTTACATATTGGGTCAATGTTGAGCTCCCAAGTCTGGCCCTGCCCTGTACCACACTCCCAAGCAGAGCCTTGTGCTTTAGCATGGCATCCTGACGGTGATACTCTGGTGTCCCTCGATTCGGTGTACTGCAGGTGTTCTCGTGCCCGTACCACGATGAACTCCTCCCTGAGTATTGCTATTTCCATACAGCCCAATACTACTCAGGCTGCTTGGCAAGCCCAGCCAATTGCGGAGATAGCTGCTCACTTTCCGCTCAAAGCCTTCTAATTCATAGATGAGCAGGGGCCAGACGATTCTTGGGAGGATCCCATGCTGGTAGACCCAGGCCTTGAATCTTCCGGGGAGCCCAGACTTGTCCACAGCTCTCAACCAGCCCTCCAGGTGGGCTCTGGTGGCCTTAATGGAATCTGTGTCTTTCAGGCTGCAGTTGAAGAACTTCCCAAGGCTCTTCACTGGTTGCTCTGTGACAGATGGCATCTGGTCTTCTCCCAACCTGAAGTAGAACTGGTCAGTGATCTTCGCTCTCTTCAGCACCAGTGACTGGGAATTTCTGAGCTTAAAACTTGTGCGTGCCCATGTCGTGAGCCTCTTAAACCACTGGAGGATCCACCTGGCACCTGGCACAGCTGTTGTCACCGTGAGGTGGTTGCCTTACTCCAAAGTTGCTGAGGGGTCCCCGGAAATCTGTTTCTGCTGACTTGACCAGCATGTCCATTGCCAATGCGAAGAGAGTGATTATTCCCAGAGACCCTGAAGCTGAACTTGCTGTAATAGTCTGCGTACTCAGTCCACTCAGTCCCCTCCTGTATGCCCTGCACACACATGACTGTGTCGCCACACACAGCTCCAACACAATCCTTAAGTTTGTGGACGATACCACCATCTTGGGTCTCATCACCAACAATGACGAGACCGCCTACAGAGAGGAGGTCAGGGACTTGGCAACATGGTGCCAAGGCACAACCTCTCTCTCCAAAGTCTGCAAGTCTAAGGAGATGATCGTGGACTTCAGGAAGCAACAGGGGGGGGGGTCATGTCCCCCTGCACATCGACGGAGCTGAAGTGGAGAAAGTCTCCTGCTTCAAGCTCCTCAGTGTGTTTCATCAAAGATGACCTCACCTGGTCCAGGCAAGTGGACTTGGCTGTAAAAACTGCCCAAAACGCCTTTACTTTCTGAGAAGACTGCATTACTGCCTGGTTTGGCAGCTGCTCCGCTGCTGATTGCAAGGCCCTCCAGAGGGTGGTGAAGACAGCGGAGCGCATCATCGGCTGCCATCTCCCAGCCGTGCAAAGCAACTACACATCACAATGCACACTGATCCTAGTGCATGTTATCCTTTTGGTTTTGGTTTAGGCTTCTTGTTATAGTTACAACTGTACATTAATGACAGCTAGGTTCTGTGTTAGTAAGCTAATGTAACGGTATGTACTTAATGTAATAACATTGTGGTGACATCACCGGTGACCGGTGCATGTCACCGATGGCATGACTGAAGACTCTCCAACCCCAACCAACATTTTGTAGTTACAGGCAGTTCCATAATCCTTATTGCATATGTAATAATCATTCAATCCTTTCTCATCACTGCCCTCTTTTGGTCGGTAAGTGAACTGCAGCCTGCTGGAACTTGCTCTGTGGGTTGAGACAATAACAATCATAAATGCCATTATCCGCGCTTACATTATCATTTCCTTCCTTTTCCCTGCAGAACCTACCCCGATTCAAATAAAACAAGAAATATCCCACAGGCTTTTCTGTGCAACAAAGAGAGTTGGAGAAGTTCACATTTTTAAGTTAATTCACAACCTGTTTCTCGTGATTAAAAGTGCTTTGTGCATTTGTTAAAATCCTACATGTTATTCCTGAAGGAATTAATGTTCTTACATATAGGGTCATGCCTGTTTTTGTTACATGCTGTTAGATACTGCAAATTTTGTACAAAATAAAAATTCTGCGGTAGATTGAAGCAGATTTGAATCGGTGGTAAACAGTGAATTACCCTTCAAAATGTAGTGCTACATTAGTCGTGCAAACACTGAAGCCATAGATATTTTGTTTTAAAAATGTAATAAACCAAGACGGCCAACAACACTTTGATACACTTTAATATGATCACACAGATCCATCCAGTCCTTGATCCCAGATGAAAGCAGACGCGTTATTGATACTGAAGTGTTAATTCAGCGACCGGTGTTCTGGTGAAGATATTACGAAGCTAAAATAACAACATGGCTATAGGCAGAAACGCTCCGACCACCCCCTCTCATCCCAAAAAAGAATATCAAACCTGTTTCCAAACTGTCATTTACACAGTCGAAGTGTCGAAGCGCTGGTGTGAATCTGTTGATATAAAATGTGACGTCCATATAGCACAACGCGTTGTCTTTGTTTCCCCCCTAAAAATAAACTAAAGAATAAAACTGTCAAGACATAGGAAAAGTAGATATAGGAAAGATAACAGAAAAGAGACAGGATAGAATTTGTTCGCTACAGTCAGACTTATCCACTGGGATGTTTGAACATATATGGGCCAACCGCAGCCGTCATTAAATGAAATATAGGCTATGAGTTAGCCCGGAGACGCAATGTCTTACACACACACACACACACACACACACACACACACACACACACACACCACCCCACACACACACACACACAAATAAAACTAATCATATATATAAGACCTTCCCTGAAACTGACATGGAATTTGAAATTGGAATTTGGGTCTGGGAAAGGAGATACAGTGGGGTAACAAATGTCTTAAATTCCAGTCTAATAATATGCTTTATAAGGGGAGTGAGTGTCTAGCCGCATTGTCTTGTTTCTCATAGCACTTTACTGGAACAGACCGGTAAGCTAAAAAAGTTTGTGCGGGAAATTCATTAGTTTATTGTCCCTTATTAGGCTTCTGGTGGAGTTTTTTTCGTAAGCATTTATTAAATACTTCATTTAAAAAAAGTTATGCTTACTATTTAGATGAATAGCATTTGTTTTGTAGCAAAGTGCTGATTATAAATAAACACATTCAAGTAAAAAATAAGAAAAAAAGGCCTTTCTGTGTGTTCCCCTCGATTTAAATTCCCCTTTTGTTTTATTTAATACAAGATGGCCAACGCACTAATGGGCGCTTGTTTGATTTATTTGGAGTATCCCCATTTTGGACGTCTAGAGAGGGAGGGGCGCTCTCCAACGTTCACAACCTGTCGTGTGGATCCATGAATCTCTCACACTTCATTTTTGGCGGAAGGAAAACCTTCAGCATAACAAAGGAAGCATTAGCATAACAAGCTCTGAACGAACGTCTGTACCTGTAATGCATCCCCGCTCTGTATCACAACAGACGTCGCCATTTTGGGCATTAGGCGGCAGAGGAAAACATTTCAGATGCGTCCTCTGAAAGCTTGGGAGTTTGTTGACGAGGCTGCTTTGAAGCTTCCTCCGGTTCCCGCCGGTTGGTGGATAGGGAAGGGGATGTGTTATGATGAGCGCACTTCCGAAATTGGTACGTTTAAGTATATTCATCTTTCCCAGGTAATTCCCTCTTCCCAAAAAATCCCAACATAAACCCATTCTGCATTATTCCATTCATGTGGAATGGACCTGGAGTGAGTGGGTGTGTATGAGCACACTGATGTGTCTGATGTAGTTTGTACCATTTTTTTGAGATTTATTCAGAACGGGGTCTATATAAAGTTAGCCGATAGTTGGTATTGAGATTGTGTAGATAGTAGCATATCCATTGCTTTACTATGTTCAGCATATTTAGAGAGGCATAATGGCATTACAGTGAGTTAATATAGGTAGTAGTTAGTTATGGCAGAGTATATATATTTTAAGAGTTAAAGTGAGTTTGCATAAAGTGTATTTGTAGCATTATTGTAGAGTGAGTTATTATATGGGGAATATTTTGACAGTTCTTTTGTAGTAGTGTAGTATGAACTAATATGAGTATACAGTATTTCCAGTTAATTATATCAAGTGAGTTTATAAAGGGAATATTTTAAGTGTGAGTAAGTAGTATTTTTTGGAGTTAAAGGAGGGAATAGGATAAGTATGTGATGACGAGGGTGGAAGATGTGAGAGTCCTCCAGCATGTGACCAGACACTCCCCACAGAGACTATCTGCCATCATCACCGCACACATCCATACTGCCTCCCCTCTCCTCCCCTCCTCTCCTCTCCTCTCCTCTCCTCTCCTCTCCTCTCCTCTCCTCTCCTCTCCTCTCCTTCCCTCTCCTTCCCTCTCCTCTCCTCTCCCCCCCTCTCCTCTACTCTCCTTCCCTCTCCTCTCCTCCCCTCCCCTCTCCTCTCCTCTCCTCTCCTCTCCCCCCTCCCCTCCCCCTCCCTCCCCTCCTCCTCTCCTCTCCTCTCTCTCCTCTCCTCTCCTCCTCCTCTCCTCTCACTCTCCTCTCCTCTCCTCTCCTCTCCCCCCCCTCCTCTCCTCTCTCCTCTCCTCTCCTCTCCTCCCCCCCCCTCCTCTCCTCTCTTGTCCTCTCCTCTCCTCTCCTCTCCTCTCTTGTCCTCTCCTCTCCTCCCCCCCCCCCCCCCCCCCCCCCCTCCCCTCTCCTCTCCTCTCCTCTCCTCTCCTCTCCCCAGCTCTCGGCTTCACACAGAACCAGCCACCCACGCTCAGCGATCCTCACACCAACAAACACAAACACTGATGCATACGCATTGCACTGACAGTCATACAGTACCGACCCACGTGGGCACACACACACACACACACACACACACACACACACACACACACGCACATGCACGCAAGCACGCACACACACACACACACAGATGCATAGATGCTTGTAGACTCACAAACAGAGAGATACACGCAATAAAATATTAACTTAGATTCTGCACGGACACACAAGCAAGCACGCATCCACGCACACATGCAGACACATCACACACACACAGCTGTACACTTGAAACATGCATACACAAAAATGCACACAAGGGTTGATAGAAACACACGAGCACGCACACACACACACACACACAAACACACACACACACACACACACACAGACGACGCATACTCACATGCCGCTCACACAAATACATAAATGTCGCGCGTTGACACAAAACAAACACAGTGACATACACACAGATGCATAGATGCACCCACATACACATGCAAATGATCTCTCTCTCACACACTCACACACACACACACATACTGTGCAGTGAGTGTGACACGTAAGATATGACGCTGGACGCAGGCCCATGTAGGAGTGGGTAAAATTGTGGAGGGGAGAGAGAGAGAGAGAGAGAGAGAGAGAGAGAGGAGGCTTGTGGCTGAGCGTTCTCAGGGACGCGCCATATGTTCTATAGCAACGAGAAGGAAATTAGCTAACTTCCATCGTTTTCATGCCGTTTTTCGGGGGGGTTTTTTGGCCCGAAGTTAACGTCTCTTACTTTTTCCACTGTGCTGTTTCAGCGTGAAGGATGAGCCATCTGCAACACATAGATACTACTGGCAACGACAGCAACAGCAACAACAAGAACGTTATGTCCTGTGAAAAACGGCCAGGAGCCTCCATGGAGCGGCTAGCTTGATGCATGGTGAGGAGGAAGACTCATAGCGTGAGGAAGATGAGGAAGAGGAAGGAGCTTGTATCTGCGGCCCGCTTTTCTTTTTTTTTGCACTTTGAGCATTCGAGCGTACAACGACAAAAAAATGTCGTCTGTCATGGTTTGCGTATCCGAAAGCAAATGTTTGTTTTCGTTTTACTTCACTTTATTTATTTATTTGGTTGTTTAACAGGGACAATGGACATTGACTGTCCCAGAGTTAGCTCGATAGCTACATTTCATCACCAGTCCCTGGGCAGGCACATCCACTAGAGCAGGGGTGGCCAACCAGTCAGAGACTAAAAGAGCCAATATTTTTACTGTGTTGCTGCAAAGAGCCACATCATACACACATGAACATCTCCCCATCTCTTCCTCTCACACACACACACACACATAGACCTCTGCTCAGCCAGGTTTACTGTCAATGTCGCACACCAACATGATAATGACAGAAATGGACTCCTACAGTACTAAGACCACAGGCCAGCCGTTTTCAACAATGAACATTGTGTGCACTGTCTCACACACACAAACTCTCAGTTCAACCAAGTCCACAAACAAAAATATAACAATTTACAATAGTGTTGTTCTCTTACTATAGATGTTGCTTAGTGGGACTTCTGGCATTCTTTGCCTTGAACAATCCTCTTCAAATCTGGCTTGTATTCCGTTGTTGCCACTCGAAGCAATTCTTTCACGTGTGTGTCAGTCGGAACAGATCGATGCTTTGATTTCACATGTTTTAGGGTAGAAAATATAGACTCGCAGACGTATGTTGACCCAAACATTGACAGTATCTTGAGCGCAGCCCGTTTGACATTGGGGCATTTTTCCATTGGCACACTTTTCCAGAACTCAATGGTCCCTTCCCTTAAAGCAGGTTTCAGTTGGTCCTCCTCACGAAGATCGATCATCTCCAACTCGGCCGCCGCCTCATCTGTGACTAGCGGGGCTTTCAAACAGTCCGTCTCCGCATTAAACGGGTCGACGAGGAACGTAATCTGTGGCCTTTTCAATTGTAGATCACGGAACCGAGTCACAAAGCTTTCGTGAAGGTTTTCAACCAGTGTTGCATATCTGGCTGTTTGCTTATTCAGGGCGGCGCTGGTGACTTGCCCGCTGGCTTTTAGCACAGCGGGAAAGTGCGTTAAATCTCCCTTTTGAATATACGTCTTGAACAGCTTCAGTTTGTTGACAAAAGCAAACACTTTGCACCGGGTCAGGCTGCATTTTTAACTTACCCTGCAGGGTCAGGTTCAGTCTGTCCAAGTGACACAGCATGTCGACCAAAAAGGCCAGATCCATAATCCACTTGGGGTCCAAGAGCTCGTGATAGTCCTTGTCCTTCTCTTCCATGAACAGTTTCACGGCATCCAAAAGCTCAAAGAAGTGAGAAAGTACCTTGCCTTTTGACAGCCACCTCACAGTGCAGTGCAGCGGCAGGTCACCTGGAAGCCCTTGGTCCACCTCAGCGATGAGATCCTTGAATTGCCTGTGGTTAAGCGCATGTGTGCGGATGTAGTTGACGATTTCCATCACAGGCTTCATGACGTTGTCTAAATTCAGTGATTTAGACACGACTTGCTCCCTGTGGATGATGCAGTGGAAATTCCAAAACTCGGGAAATGTTTGGTCAGCTTTGTACAGCCCCACAAGGCCGTTCACAGATCCGATCATGGCTGGCGCTCCATCCGTGGCTATTGCAGTTAGTTTCGGTATGGGCAGATTTGCTTTTGCAAATGCAGCCGTCATTGTTTCTTTCACATCTATGCCACGGGTTCTGTCTTTTAATGGCACAATATCAAGAACTTCTTCTTTGATCACACAATCATTTGACACAGACCGTGTAAATATTGCCAACTGAGGCTTGTCTTCTATGTCACAAGACTCATCCAATGCGACACTAAAATACTCGCATACTTGAAGATCAGAGTGCAACTGCGAGCCGTGTTAATGTCCGATATTCTGTGTTCAACAGTGTGGAGGGACAGTTGGACGTCTGATACCATTCGTTTTAGTTTGTCGTTTTCAGGAGAGAAGATTTCAACGTCACTGAGGCATTTTTTAACGAATTCCCCTTCATTGTATGGCTCTTTAGCTCGTGCAATGTTCCAAGCCAGTTGATACGATGCAAGCGTTACGGTCGCTGAGTGCGTCGTACATTTTTGGAACAACTGTTTCTGCTTTTCTGACTTTTCAAAGTGATTAACCTGTGCTTGCGAAGTTCAGTCCCTTTTGGAAATTCCTGGTCGATGTTAGCATGGAGTGAGCTGAAGTGGCGCTGAAGATTTGAAGCCTTGAAATGCGCTAATGACGCCGGGCATACAAGGCAGAATGGCTTGCCATTACGTTCAACAAAAAAATATAAACTCTCCCACTCTGTTACAAACGTCCTGTGTTCATCTTCATATTTTTGTTTTGCTGTGCATTTTTTCCCTGCCATTTTCAGAGCGAACTTGACACATTGTTTCCTCAACAATAAGGTTTTCCCTCCAAGCTGAGCGGGCAGTTTTATGTTGCATCCACACCAAACGCGTTTGCCGCGTTTCTCGTGTCCATTTTACATACAAAGTGAATGTACAGATGCAATCACGCAAAAATTCGCGTCAAACGCGAATTCGCGTGAGATTAAAATATTGAACTCAAGCGAACACGCATACACATTAGAAGAAAAACACAAAATTTGATATGAACGTAAGAGCCGCAAGAATTAGATTAGAGAGTTATGGGATCAGATGTTGTCATGCAGACAGGGCTGCAGAGAGTAAACAGTCTATCATACAAGTGATTGGTTATTGCTTTTGTTTATTTTTTTGTTTTTTTCCTGCTCTCATTTGAGTTTCTTTATTCAGTTTGCAAATGTTTTTGAGACAAAAGAGAAAATTCTGTGACCTCATTGCTTCATCGCTTCCATGATGGAAACAGTTAAAGTGTTATTAATTTAAAGTATTTGCAAGAAGTAGCCTCATCGGCAAAACACATGCATCACTCATGATGTTCATTAAAAAAATACTGGGCTGGAAGTCTCTTGCGTTAACATTCTATTAGATTATGATTCTCCATGAAATCTCCTCTTCCAACGGAAATCGATTTGGGTCGGACATCGTCCTATCCATCAGCGAATACACAATTCATTTTCTTTTTTTAGTACTCGTCTAATAAACAACTGTGGCCCGGAGGGTACGTTGAATCTGTGCAAGCGCAATTTAGACAAACAGACGGCAAGCTTTAACTTATCAACGCGTTCATCTTCAACAGGCGACAGGTTGATGCGTTTTTTTAATGACTATCCGTTATAATAGATTGACGACACCCCACAGAGTGGATACAGTGGGATCCCTCTGATATTAAGACACAAAAATGCACCGTGGCTTTTTACAATGCTAGTTAGCTGTTATTTTGTTTGTTTGTTGATCATTTGTCTCATTATCTGATTAGCCGTGGTAATCCCTTTCCTTTTGCTAATCATCATTAGCGATGCCTGGTGGTAATTGACCGCTATAATGTATAGTGTAAACATCTACAAAATGATTTCACGAGGAACAAGGCTATTTCCGAACGCAATTACAGAAGTGATAAAACGTCTTGTGATTGTAAAATTGTAACCCCGCCGCTTATCACGCAACGTATCTGCGCTGCTGAATTACATGCTAATGTAAGCTTTCCGACGGCGGTGGATAACGGAACCATAATCATCCTATTAACGCATGTACTAGAAGAACACACCGGAACACGCTGGAAATCTCTTAACCGTAATGTTCAAAGTCATCATATTGTAATCATACTGTGGCGATACAGTACAGTATGATACGGGAACTTGCCTACCGGTGTGTGTGTGTGTGTGTGTGTGTGTGTGTGTGTGTCTGTGTGTGTGCGTCTGCGGTGTGTGTGTGTGTGTGTGTGTGTGTGTGTGTGTGTGTGCGTCTGCGTGTGTGTGTGTGGTGAGGTGGGCAATAATTCAATATTAGCGTCTGTTGTACTGGAGTGGTATATATCGTATCGCCATGAAATGAAGAGCTCAAGTTAATGTGATACCGGGTTTTACTGTCGATGAGACTTCATTACGGTGAGACCCTTACAAGTCTGGTGGTCCTGATCCACTGCCTGGGGACTCTGACCTCGGATGAAGTTATACCATGTAGGAGGAAGAAAGCAAATTAGAAAAGGATAAAATAAAACAAAATAGGGATTTTTCCCTCATGGTAGTAGACCGATGATTGGAGCTTCACACATGAAAAGGGTAGTGAGTGAAGGACCCCGGGGGGAACCATTTTGAATGGCTGAGGCCCTACATCCATCACAATCTAGCGAGAGAGAAAAGACAACAAAATGTGTTGTTGGGGCGGGATAACGTCTTGTGATGACTCCTTCGAACCCGTGTCCCAATGAGTCTAACCTGCAGGAGTCCTTGTGCTAGATGCCCTCACCCGGGTCTGGCAACGGGAAGGTTTGCTGGTTCGATCCCCGGGCTCCGCCTAGCTAAGTGTCGAGGTGTCCCTGAGCAAGACACCACCTAACCCTACCTGCTCCTGACGTGTTGGTTTATGAATGGGTGAATGTGAGGCAACTGTAAAGCAC
Organism: Coryphaenoides rupestris; assembly: GCA_002895965.2. NCBI lineage: Eukaryota > Metazoa > Chordata > Actinopteri > Gadiformes > Macrouridae > Coryphaenoides > Coryphaenoides rupestris. The sequence goes on along the minus strand of PIJE02008108.1, from coordinate 587 downwards.
TTTGGATAAAAGCGCAATATAAATGCAATCCATTTAACATTACCTGCTACCTGCTCTTTAACCACTTGCATCTGAATTTGCCATCCCGAGTCCCTGAAACGCATCTGCTGAAGTGACGTCATGGTTCATAGTTTAGTTGAATCCGTCTGTGGGTCGGTTATTATTAATCAGCACGGCGGTGTAATGAAAAGTGTCAGGTGCGAGTCCACAGGGGCGCACACGATTGCCCACCCATACTAAGCCCGGCGTGTAATTAAAATAAGCGAGTGATTAATAAAGTATACATACCCGCCCCGCCACGCCGCTCTGTAATGGCTGGGCGCTGTGGGTCTGGTTTCCCCGTGTTGTTCTGCGCCGCACTCCGAGGCAAAACAACCTCCTAAATTAGTCCGGACGCGCCACCGGAAAGTAGTACGGGGAGCAAAATGTGGCAAACTGACGAGGAGGTAATTGGGGGGGCTTTTACTTTGACAGCAATGACACGGCTGCGAGCTGATTGGACATAACCCACATGCAGTCAGGTGCAATCGTGTATATAATATATATATAGGGCAACTCAGAATAATGCATACCGAAGCCTTTGTCTT
>PIJE02008107.1:0-11147 GCA_002895965.2 Coryphaenoides rupestris | reverse complement strand
TATATATATATATTTATAAATGTATATTAATTCCTAAATGTATATATACAGTAAATGTATGAAACGATCGGCATTATACAGAACATCATATGAATGACATAGAAGGAGGACCCCACAAAGTGTTTACCTGCGGCTTATTAGAGGCTTCTGTGTTTGCGTTTGTCATATCTTGGCCCTGCTTCACATCGGACATCCAGTGCAACAGATTGCTAACTTTATCTCTGTGTTCCTTCTTCTCCTCATCAGCCGATCTCTAGAATATTAACAGATTCAGAAGGGATTCTTTAAAGGTCTGTGTTTTCAACCTTTACATTGGAACCCAGCACAGTGATGGAACTGTTGACGTATTTATTCATCTATTCCCAAATCACTTTATAGGTTTTCAGAAACAGATATGAATAACTGGACTCAACAACCGTATGCCATGCCTTTATGTTCTGAATATTTGTTTAATAATAGAATATATTTGCATGAAATACACACCAAAAATGATAAAAAATATATATAAAATATACGTCATGAAGGAATAAAATACACACCATGAAGGAATTTTTATATTCAGTTTTCACTTTGAAATGCCCCAGAAACTGTCAACATACATGATTTAAAATGGCTGCTTGGTCTCAATATGTATCACTGCATTTCAACACCGTCAGAATATTCCAGGTCATGTTACATCAAATGTATAAAACACTCCAGACCCCTAAAGTCAACCAGGTAAACATGTGATTATGTTGCTTTACAATGCTTTACATTGCATTACTACTAATGAGAACAGACTATTTACATTTAGTGATAATTCCAATAAGATTGGCGTGTTGTCTTGGCCCTCACAGCCTCCAGTAACCTTAGCCCAGTGTGGTGGTCACGGATACTTGTCTCCAGAGCCTCCTTGTAGGAGATGCATCTTCTGGTCTTAGGGCAAATGAGGATTTTGCTGTAGAACTTTGCATCTTTCAGTAACGCCAGACTGCTTTTGTCCAGAAGACCACTCTGAGCGACTTCCTCGAGGGAGATTCTGCTCTGAGTTTCGGGATTAATCAGCCCTCCAGTCAGCAGCTGGAACTCAAGGCAGCGCATACCTATGTCTTTAGGGAAGACATTCTCCTGAATGGCCTGAGCTACGGATATTCTCTTCCCCGTCTTGGGTTGGATGATGCCATGGTAGGCCTGCTCGTACAGCGAGAGTTGGCGGGCAAACGACCCACCTACAAGACCTCGGCTGAGGGCCTGTTTCAGGGTGGCCTTCTCCCCAGACGTGGGATCAAGGATTCCTCCGGTGCAAACCTGGGCCTCCAGCAGCCTTAGTGCTGTGACGCCGTCTATTAGGTTCTCTTGAAACGCTTGTAGGACTGACAAAAGTTTCCTCTGAGTGGAGTCCCACAGGCCCGCGACGGGGCTGTTCGCATCCTCCACCACCACCATTCTGGAGTAGATGAGGTCCACCAGCTCATAAATGCTCAGACTCCCACTGCGGTAGCTTGCGAGTTCGGTCGTCTCCAGAAATCTCTGACTTATGGCGGTCTCAATACAGAGCCGTCTCCCGCTTTTGCCATCTGTGATAATGTGTCTCACGCTACCATTGGCGTCAACGCTAGCCTCTTCCACCCATTCGGCGCCTTGTCGCGACAAGAAAAGATAGGTCCTCTTGTTGATATGCTCACCCTTGTACGCTTCGTACGCTGACATCTCTGTGCCTCCGAGGCTGCTGATGACAGACCCCTTACGGGCACTGGTGGGAGACGCGTTGGATAGATGCGCGTCGGGAAACGGAAGAAGGTAGACGCTGTCGTCCACATCATAGACACATGTATTCAGAAGTTCTCCATAGTGCGCCTTCTGCCCGGTGCAAGGGTCGTGGAACCTCTTGGGATTGGTGAGGGGTTCGTACAGACTCTGCAGAGTGGCTTTGGTTAACAGTCCCCGATCGACAGCTATGTCAACAGGAACCCTAACACCCAACTCTGGGTTTACCAGTCCTCCGGTGGCTAACTGGACCTCCAGGAATGCGTTTCCGTTACACCTGTCAACAAGTCTGGCTTCCATCGCCTCAAACACAGACAGCTTCTTGTCCCCATGGATGTAGCCGCTAAATGCTAAATGTGCCTCTCTTAGCTTGCCTTTAAGAAGTGTGTCAAGGCTCCCTTTTCCAAGGGCATCCTCAAATAGCTGGGGTTTCCCTGCGGCTAAGCTAATGCTACTGCTTGTTGCAGCCTGCGCTTCTAAAAACTCAATGGCATTAGCATGGGCCAAGATGCCTTTTTCGGCGGCTTCTAAGAAAGAGATCTTTTTCTTACTCGACTCCAGGTACACCCCAGCGATGGTTTTTGGCTGGCTGAGGAACTGAGCAACTTCCACTTCCACCGTGGTGAGGCCCATTTCTAACCTCCGTAAAACATCTTTGTCCAACAGCTTGGCTTTGATTAAACCATCAATGCTTACGCTGCCCTGGAGCCCTGTGAGGTTGACCGTGGTGCAGGTGGTTGTACGTACAACACTGCGTTTTGGATCTGTTGTGTGTCTTGAACTTTCCATTGACTTATGTGTGGTACGATCATCTTTAACTGACATCTCATTGGACTGTTCTGATACGGTGCGAGCCTCTTTAGATAACTCGGTGACGTCGTCCTTATGTCCGATGAGCGACGTATATATGTTTGTTGCGATTGTCGACAAACCACCCGGTTTGCCTTTCCTTTCCTGTGTGACTTGAGAGGCACTGTGGGTGTCTTTTTGTTGCGTCATGGTCATTTGACTAGCACTGTTTAAAGTTTGCTGCACATACTCATGGAACGTCATTTCCATTTTGCCTTTGCCTGTTATTTTTCCTTTCTCCAGTGTTGAAATCTGTGAATATGACAACAAAAGAAGTAATTAAAATATTTAAATAATTTGTTTTGGATAACAAATGAACCGTTAACAGTAAATGAGATTAAATGATTATATGTGTAAAATGATGATAAATGTTTGTTTCAATGAATATTGTGATATTGTATATGCTAATGTATGTGATATTGTGTTTAATGTAATTCAGTCATACCTCTGAAGATGTTCTCATCTTCATTGCTTCTTCCTCCTCCAGCTCACGCCTTCCGTTTTCGCATGAGGTGATCACCGTTGTCTGTGTGAGTGATCTTTTGGAGATCGACGTGGTAGCCTTGCTGTTTTTGGCACAGGGTTGATCCACCTCTTTTGGTGCGGTGTGCTCATCCTTGTGTTTGTTTTCCGTCTTTATCAGAATCTCCAGCTCCCGGAGCTTTTCCTCCAGGCTCTCCACCTCCTCGACAAAGCAAACAATCTGTTCCTTTAGCGATTTGGCTTCCTCTTCTTTTATTGTCACCTTTTGCTCGCTCTCCGATAACCTTTGCTGAAGGGCTTCCACATCCTTCGAGCAAAGACATTTGCGGCTTTCAAGTTGACTAATCTTTAACTTAAGTTGAACGTTTTCCTCTTCCAGGAGGCCTATCTGAGATTGAGCCTTGAGGAGATCCCGGCTCAGAATGGCTCTTTCCTGCTGTAGATTGTCCATTTTCACCTGGAGAAACTGTAGTTCTGTCTCCTGTTTTGACTTTTCTGTATTCTGGTTGAAGGATTTTACCTGTTGAACATCTTTGTTCAAACCCTTTTCCGTTGATACTTGGCTTGATATTGATGTGATTTCAATTTGCTGCGAAATTGTCTTTTGTTGCATTTCAGTCTGCGCTATTAACAGTTGTCTTTCAAAGCCCGACTTCTGAAGTTCTAGTTTGCTTTTCAATTCGTCCAACATTTTCTTACAGTTGTCGAGCTGCTCTTCCATCTGTTTGCACTTTACTTTCAGCAGTGAACATTCATTGTGCTTTTCTTTGGCTTCGTCCTGAGCTCTGTCCAGCTTTTCCTTTAACACCCTGACCTCCGACCCCATCAAGCGACTCTTCTCCTGGGCCTCATCTCTGTCCCTCTGAAGTACTGCGATCTCCTGCCTCAAACCGTCTGAGGATTTATCTAAACCAGACAGTGTTCCTTTTGCTGTCATCTTATTATTCTGGAGCTCGGCCTCCAGCTCGATTAATCTAGATTGTTTATGCCTTTTCTCCAACGTCTCTTTCGCCAATTCATCTTTGGTTCTTTTAAGGTCAAAGTTTAGTTGTTCAATTTCTAATTTTAATTTGTTCAGCCTCTGGTCGGCTGCCCTCTTGTCACTCTGAAGACTATTGATTTCCTGCTTTAGGTGCAACTCCATTTTGTCTGAGCTACCAGTTATCTCTTTAACAGTCTGCTGACTTTTCAGAAGCTCAGTCTCCAGCAATTTCACTTTCCCGAGATAGTTCTGACTCTGTGTCGATTCCTTCTGCAGTTCTGCAGTCGTTTTCTTGAGCACTGTGTTTAATTCGTTCACTTCTGACTTTTGTTCACAGATTTTCTGATTGGACACATTCCTCTCCATGGATGCCGTGCTAAGATCCGACTTTAGTTTCCTTATTTCATTTTGATAGTTTGTGACGTGTTCTTGCAGTTGGGCCACAGTCTTTGCCTCCTCGTTGCAGCAGCTGAGTTTAATCTGAAGTTCATGAGAAGTCTGGGATTTTTTAAGCAGCTCTTCCTCAATTATTTTAACTTGGGATTTGGCACCCTCTACCTGAGACTTATAAATTCTTATTTGCTGGTCCTTGCTTCCAAGCTCCACATTTACCTTATCGAGTTCAGCTTTGACATTTTTCATGTTCCTTTCCATTTCTGTGTTTATTGTTTTCAACTCCTCAATTTCCTTCTGTGACTGAGAGACTAGGTATGTACTCCTCTCTAGCTCAGCTTCTATATTTTTGCACTTGTGTTGTAAGATTTGCTCAGCTCTCTTAGTGGTGGAATTGTTTTCCATAGCTTTTTGAAGCTGCTCTTTCCAACTTTCTACATCGGTTTTCAAAGACCTAATCCTTTGTTCATAGTGTGCTTTGTCTTGTTGCAATGAATCGGTATTAATCTGGAGAACTGTGATATTGTTGTCCAAGGACATTTTCATTCTTGTCAACTCACTGCACTTCGCCTTAAGCTGATCTATTTCGGCTTGCTTGGCAGATAACTCGTCCTCCAAGTTCTGCATTTTATCATCATTTTCCTGCTCCACGGAGTTCAGCCTCGATATTTTCCCTCGATTGATCTTCAACTGCTCTTTGAGGCCTTCCACCTCGGTGTTGTGGAAAACTATTTTCTGTTCCAGAGAATACTTGTCCCTCTGAAGGGCCTTAATCTGATCCTGGAACAGCTGGATGGACTTCTTCATGTCCACCGTTTCCTGCCTGAGCTCATCCGACTGCCGTTTCACGCCGTTCCTCTCCAACTCCATGTCCGCCCGCAGTTTCTTGAGCTCGACGTTGCTGACGCCCAACAAACCTTCATATCGCTGCGCGTCCTTCACAGCCGCGCTTCTCTGTTCCACCGCCGACTCGAGTTCTGACGTCAGTTTCTCCACCTCCATTTCTGCCTGTTTCATACCGTCAGTGAGCCTCTTCTATTTCATGGCGCAGGTCATCGACCTCTACCTCTGAACTGACTACTGTCCTCAAGTGTTAGATATTCTAACTGCCGTCGACTCTAAAATGCTTTTATTAACCGTGTTTATATCGTGATCATGACTGAGGAATTCTGACCCTTGCTGTCTTGTTTCTCTTAGAATGGCATTCTCAAGGTTCTCACTGCCATTCTCTTTATTTTGCGATCGTGCTTCTAGATTCTGGGAAGTGCACTCATCTATGAACTTCTTCAATGTTGGCCAGACTCTCCTCCAGGGATAGCCGTTTCGGCTTCTGATTGTTGGACCAACTGCCGCGTGTGACTTAGCTCCTCCTCGATTGCCACTTTGCCGTTCACGGTTTGCTCCAGTTCGGCACAATATTGAATAATCTTGGCCTCCAAGCTTTGCTCTTTCATGACTGAGGTCCTCTATCGTACTCTTTTGACTTTCTACCTCTCCTTCCAAGCGTCCTAGCCCGGCTTGTTTCTCCGACAGACTGGCCTCCAACTCCTGTACGCGTCGCTGGAGCCGGCTAATCTCCTGTTCCCCCTGCTGCTTTTTGAAGCTCAATGCTCTCCGTCCATTTTGTGCTTTCTGCTCGCTCGAAGGCCTTTTTGCTCTATAACGCAAAAAGTAAGTTAATGCGCAATTCTTATGTTCACCCCGTCAAAAGAGCGCGGAGAAAGGTGTGCTGACAGCAGCATCCAAACCGTCACCAGAGAGCTGAAGTGCCAGGAAGCAGTCCCTCAAATAAGTTCAGGAAGGATTCAGTAAGATGTAGGTTACACCAATATAATGTCAGTAATGCACGATTTTCACAATACATTTCCCGATAAGGATAGCCAGAGGTCAAATCATCGTACACCTAATTCAGTGACGATTAAAACTATTTTTGCTTGGTGTATTTATGTAATATACACGTTTGTATGATACTCTGTTACTGAAATCCAGTTGATGATTATTATTTGAAATCCATTTGAAACCCATACAAAAGGAAATGTTTATTTTTTGCCATTATCCGTCAACTCCTAAACTCTGAAGAGACTAGAAACCCCTGTGTAGTTAGGAAGAGAAAGAGTAAAGCTTCATCATGCACGGTACAAATACTCGTATTAAGGTTGCATAAGTCATCACATCTCTGGATGTGATGTTCATCGAAGCAATGCAGCTGCCTTGTTCATGCTTAGTTGTATTATTCATGACTTTGAACTTCAACACCAGGACCAAGGAACATGCTCAAGAAGTGTGAATGGTGTTGCAAGTGTAACACTTGGATCACATGGTTCTGTTTTTAATAATTTTTTTTATTAAATATACTATATGTAAATGTATGTAAAAAAGGTTTTGCTGTGTATGATGGTCTATGAATATTTTTTTCTCGTGTTACATGTAACAAACTATACTTCCACAACTTCCACATTTGTGCTGAACTTCTAATTTATTTTACTGTAACGTAATATGTATATATAACCAACATAAACGAATTAATTCTATGTCATGGGGTGCATCTTAATAGAGTTTATGATCTATAAATAACCTATACCACACGGTAAAGAGCAGCTAGCAAGTGATAGCTACGAGCTGCATACCAGAACATGGCACCCTTTAAAGGTGAATTTAAATGTGTATGAAATCGATGAAATGTTTACCATGTGGACTGTGAAGTGAACGAAATAAAGCATTCAAAGACAAAGATAAAATACAGCAATACAATTATTCAGTTGGATGAATGTGCCATGCTGAAAGCCACCTAACCAAGGCTTGCACAATTGAGGCCCATAGCGACGTTAATATACCAATAATAATAATAATAACCAGCGCATTCGATGACAATAACAACACTCACCTCTTCGTCTTCGGCTCTCCTCAACGTCTCGCTGGCGAACTTCACACACTGGGTCATGAGCGTGACCAGCGCAGTGTAGCGTGTCCGCAGGTCCATGAACTGTTGGCGAGAAGGAAAATAACCCACAAATACGAACAACCGAATGCTTTAGTTTGAATGGCTCATCCCACAAGGAGGTGGTTCGGCTAAACTTGGTATTGTTGGGGCCGAGGTTACCTCCTGCTGGATGGCGTCCCGAAGGAGTTCTGCATCCTTGCGTTTTCTTCAGCGGGGATTTATGCTGGGAGTCCACCATGGCCCTGTAGGTCATCAGCTGAAGTTCGTAATCCTGCAAAAAACAAAACAAACAAGGAAAAGGTGAAGAAAGATTGAGATTGCGAGGGACTACTTTCTCTCTCGTGTGCGTGTCGTACTTTGTGTCACGGAACTCACTTAACAGCGGAGGAGTACCTGCCTCCGGAGTGCTTCTGGCATTCTGCTATCCTGCTGTGCTTTTGCTCAATTTCAGAGACGAGAACCTGAAGAAATATACAAAATTATAATTTATTATTTTACTACTACTTACTTTTAGCAGCTTACAGTGATACATGTTATCATTGAGTGGGTAGGAGTTTGAAGCTTCTTGCTCGGGGACATTGGGCTTGCTGTGGACATTGGGTTTTGAACTCTGAGATGTAAACTCCCAAACAACCCGGTCAGAGCCACCTCTAGTCTAACCTTCTGTTGGTTGAGCAGCTCAGCGAGAGCCTTGCTGTCTTCCGGTTTGGTCTCCTGGGCCTTCAGCTGTGCGGCCTCCATGTCTCTGACCCACTCGTCCAGACTGCCGTACGAGTCTCTGTAGTATTTCAGTGATTTGCTGATGCCTTCCAGTTCCCGAAGCCTAACAGCAATCATAACGCAATGACAGATATTAGGGTTGAGGCAAAAAATTGGGAAAATCTCGGTATGTTCATTTACGTTTCATTTTTTTTCATTTAGCAGACGCTTTTATCCGAAGTGACTTGCAAATTGAGGCTGAGTACTCCTTACTATAGGAAGCAGACATTCCTATAGCAAATGCCAGACTAGTCACCAACCTGTTGTCGATCTGGGAGTGGACGCTGAGCCATCTCTCGCTGAGCTGGTCGGCCTTCTCGCGGTGCCAGTCCAGGTCGAAGTCCCGCTCGTTGTGGACCTTGAACATGCGCTCGCTGATGCTGCGCGCCTTCTTCAGCTCGTCCTCCATGTCGTGGAACACCTCCTGCTCCTCGTCGATCTCCGACCGCCAATGCTAGGAACGACAATAAGACAATGAATACAAAGTCAACGACAGAAATCCACTTCTGGAGTTTAATTCTAATGCATGAATGTTTGGCGTGTTATCATTAAAAAACGAATTGGACAAAATAAATCGACATCCAATTTGGTGCGTGGTCACACCTTGAGCGTGCTGATGACCGTCTCGATGGATTTGAGGTCGCAGTTGACGGCGTCCTCCTCGTACAGTTTGGATTCGTAGACTTTGACCAGAGCCTCGGCTGTCTGGCTGTTCTTCACCACCAGGCTCACCGTCTTCAGTCTGCACGATGAGGGGGAATGACCAGAGAATGAGCATTTCTCACGGTATGTTGTTCATCAATACAGTATTCCCTTTTTCATAATGATCATAATGGCATAATGATCAAATGCCTGAGAAGTACAGTATGTAGGCAAGCATGCATATTTACAAAATAAGTTGATTGTGGTTATATTGATTGTTTTCTTTTATCTTGCATTCTTTTGTATCTTTTAATGTTATTTACCATCTCAACATCATACTAAATGAGGGATATCCCTCAATGACTTCAAGTTTAAATAAATAAAAATGAAAAAATTACAATCACACCACAAGCCACTTGATCCCCTGCCATGACTCAATTTCATTGAATCACGGCATTATGTTGAAAACCACTGATGGAAATCATTTTGAACGGTGAATAGCCCCCTAGGGAGACTGATTATTAACATCATTGGACGGGGCCCCGGGGTCATTCCTCTGCACTCACTTGTCCATGAAGATGGAGGACATGGAGTGCACCTGTCCCATGTTCTGCACCAGGACGTTGAGCTCTGAGGACAGCGTGGGCAGCGAGGGCGAGGAGGACGCCTGCTTGAGGAACACCTCACACTTTTCCTTCATCACGCCCAGGTCCCCCTTCAGCTGCTCCAGCTCACCCATCTTCTTCTACGAGGAGAGAGGAGAGAGTAGTGGCGGGTCAATCATCAATTCATCTGTCAATATTTCACTCCCAAGTGTATCTCTGTGATTGTGATTTTTTTGGGATCGTGATTGTGAGATTATGATTGTGACGTGAGTTTTCGGTATTATTATTGTTATTGTGAACTCATTTACTTTATTGTTCTGGTGTCGTTTCTTTCGGTAAGACTTTTGTATCGCAGTTTTGCGACGAAAAGTGCTCCACATCAACGATGTGGAGCAAAACCATGAATACGTGCACTAAGCACAGCTATAACGTTAGCGTGTGTACAGTTAGTTAGCCGCAGAGAGCCGCACCTCCTGCTCCGTGATGCGCAGGAGACTCTGCTCCAGGTTCTCGCGGTCCAGGGGCGTCCGGATCTTGCGGATCAGGTGCTCCTCGTGGGCCTCCAGGTGCATGCGGAAGTTACGAACTTCCGAGATGTAGCGGTTGTACTCGGACTCCTCGCGCTCCTCTGGTGACCGCAAGCGGGGGGGGGGGGAGAAAAAGTATGAATTATTTTTGTAATATTATGTTCGTGTTGAATTGGGATAGTAAGTAATTCATCAAGTGTGTGCCTGCCATATAAAGGTTGATAAAATAGTATCATGTTATTCAAATAACACAATAACATTATATATGTTGAAAAAAATAAGAATATTACAGTGCAGTCTAGATTGATGAAACACAGATCCACCACTAGGTGGCAGCGCTCTCCCAGAATAACACCTAGCTACATGTTAGGCGGTGGTACAGTCTGCTCAGACTGCCTCCGGGGAGTTCAAAATCCATCTGGACGTATAATTCCAAACGGAATTAACTTTGGGCTTAATAGGCTTTCAGAGGCATGTGTTTCCCCGCCCTCTCCCGTCGGGATAGCGTGAAAAAAGCTTGGGCGTGCCTCTCTCTGCCGAGCGCAGCAGGTCCTCGTAGTACTGCTTGCAGGCAACCACCTCCCGCTCCGAGTGGGAGCCCCGGTCCGCCACCGTGAACAAATCCGAACTCCTCGCGTCCCCCCCGGAACTGCCTGGAAGTGGGAGTCCAGAGGTTAGCTGAGCACCTGCTGGTGGGCCCCTGGCCATGCATGGTCGTTGAGCTGAGGAAAGGTAAGTGAATAGATGACGGAAATAATCAACGCTAACATATCTCCTGCTACGGTGGGTGAAATCGCATGATTAGAGTCGAATGGATTATCAACATGGTATGAAACATCTATAATTATGGCCCTGCTTGGATGCAACAGTGATGAAACATGCTCTCTGCACTGTTGCTCTGCACGTGCCATCGGTGAGCAACCCAGTTTTCCCCGCCTTCCTCGGATAAATATAGCAAATTGTATTGTATCAATCAAATTGGCCCCCCTCAACCTCAGGATTTGAGTTCCCTATTTTAAGCGATGCTTCAGGGGAAAGCAATGGTAATGTAACACATCGTCAATCGTAACCGAGGCGACGTTCCAGTTGGCGGACGCGCGAAATGTCGGCATGAGGTAGTGCAGGACCACCACGCTCTTAATGTTGACGTGGGTAGCGGTGCCACAGGGAACAGAGCGTTCTGGGTACGTCTGCCTCGACCCTGCAGGCAGAAGAAGAAG
>PIJE02008106.1:0-11148 GCA_002895965.2 Coryphaenoides rupestris | reverse complement strand
ATGACAAGCAAGGAAGAGAGGCGGGGATTGTGGATAGAGCGAGATGGATATTTTTTCCCATTAAATTAGTTTCTTAGATTTTAATTCTCATGTGGCGGAAGACGATTCAAGATTCAAGAAAGGTGGCGGGAGATGGATAGAGAGAAAGTGAGAGAAGATAGAGTGAAGGAGGATGGAGGGAGAGAGGGAGGCGGGAGATGGATAGAGCGAGAGTACGGGGAAATGGAGAGAGCAAGGGAGGTATGGAGGAAGAAAACAGGGAGGAGGGGGATTCAGAGTCAGAGATGGGGCGAGAGAGATGAATCGGGAGAGACAGCGAGAGAAGGAAAGATGGAGAGAGTGAGAGTGGAATGGAGGGAGAGAGAAAGAGAAGAAGGGAAGAGAGGGAGATGGATAGAGAGAGTGAGAGTGATGGAGACAGCGAGAGAGCATTGGAGGGAGGGAGAGGTGGGAGAAGGGGGAAGAGAGAGAGAGAGGGAGGGAATAGGAAGTAGAACAATGACCATATGACAACTGACTCATTTGACAGAGGCTTTCTGGATGTATTTGATTTAAATACATCCGGCTTTTTAATCATCTCCTTATAGACACAGAGTTTAAATGGGCCTTTGAGGTTTTTAATCGTTACATATAAATAAAATAATTCTTCATATCATTTTTCGCTGGCCGGTCCTGGCGTCGCCCACAGCTGCCAGAGCCGGAGGACGGCGTGCTGGTGCACGGCGTGTTCACAGGACGCCTGCCGCTGGGACCCACGGACGTCCATGGCGAATGGGGACGCAGTTGCCCGCCGGGTGAATTGAATCGCCGCGCTGCCCGGTGGTCCCTTTTGAGCCCCGCCCTCGAACTACGTCCCTGAGGCCCGAGCTGTACCACGCAGCCTCTGTACAAGACCTCCGCCCGGGCCCTGGGACGCCTCTTCCACCACCGGTACCTCACACGCACAACACACGGCACACGCACACACACACACTCAGCACACACATCCTATATGAATGTTATTCAGATCACATTCCACCTCAAGGCGACTAATGCTAATGTGAGCCTGTGATTATGATCATCGCCCACGAAAAACATTGTTTGCAGCACACACACTCAGAGCACAGACTATTGCTATGTAGATCTGATTTGTTATGTGTCTTGGAGATGACGTGTGTGTGTGTGTGTGTGTGTGTCTGTGTGTGTTCCTTCCTCCAGGCCACTCCACTAACTTTGTGGTGACGGTGATGCTGCCGTCCGGCCAGCCCAGCGACTACTGGATCTCCAAGGCCTCGGCTCTGTTGTGTCAGCTCAGCGAATAGCCCCCTGTTTGTTGATTACGGGTTATACTTGTGATTATTGTTATACTTATTGTTCTACTTGTTTATGATTATGCTACTGGTTATACTGGTTTATTATTGTTATACTGTTACACTGTTATACTTCCTATTCCCTCCCTCCCTCACTCCCTCCCTCCCTCACTCCCTCCCTCTCTTTCTACCCCATTCCCCCCCCCTCTCTCTCCCTCTCTCCTTCCCTCCATTCCTCTCTCGCTGTCTCTATCACTCTCACTCTCTCTATCCATCTCCCCCTCCCCCCCTCTTCTCTTCTCTCTCTCCTCTCTCTCCTCTCTCCTCTCTCATCTCTCTCTCTCTCTCTCCATTCCATTCCACTCAATCCATTAAAAAGAAGTAGCATGCGACTCTTCCACGTTGCCCTTGTCAGAACAGCAACGTGCCTCTCGGATCCATCCATCCATCGGGCCCTCGCTCGCTCGAACCGTCCCTTCCTTCGCTCTGTTGCCACGGAGATATTTTGGATCGTAAATATTACGTTGAATGTTTTAACGCCGCAAAGTCCCGTGGAGAGCGGGAAACGGTAGAGCAACACCTCGTGGTTGGCGTGAGTGAGGCGCTCTCTCTCTCTCTGTCTGTGTGTGTGTGTGTGTGTGTGTGTGTGTGTGTGTGTGTGGTGTGTGTGTGTGTGTGTGTGTGTGGTGTGTGTGTGTGTGTGTGTGTGTGTGTGTGTGTGTGTGTGTGTGTGTACGCCGGAGGGGGAAGAAACATGGTGTATACAGTATATATGGGCACACGGCCGTAACTCAACTCACAGGCTCGCTGCGTGACTCATTAGGAAGCACTCCGCTAACAGAGACATAACCGAACAGATGGGTGGAGGAGGAGGAGGAGGAGGAGGAAAAACATGATGCACGGGGTGGAGGGAAGTGTCGGAAAACACACAGAGATGTAAATGACCTGTTTTTTTGAAATAACCAAGAGGGATGATGGGTTTAGACGCGGGGATGGAGAAGGGGGTGGGGAGGGGTGGGGGGGGAGGTGGCTCGTCAACAGATGATGCGATGCAATGTTTCCGCTCATCCCCCCACCTCCACACACCGCCCCACACAGACGCAGACCACACACACACACACACACACACACACACACACAGGGCACAGACACACACAACACACACCGCACAGACGCAGACACACACACACACACACACACACACACACACACACAGGGCACAGACACACACACACCCACACACACCACACAGACGCAGACACACCACACACACACACACACACACACAGGGCACAGACACACACACACACACACACACAGGGCACAGACAAACACACACCGCACACAGACGCAGACACACACACACACACACACACACACACACAGGACACAGACACACACACACACACATCAGTTGCTTATCTGTGTCACTTAGGGCACGCAGCGGCAGAAGCACGTAAAATATGGTTCTGTACACACTGGCTCACACTCAGCGTATTCCGCTCCAGTAACGCAACACACATGCAGGACTCAACAACCGCACACTCGCCACATAAAAAACAGACACTGAGTTGCAGGTAAACTGGAAATGCGAGCACACAAACGTTGACTGCAAAGCACTAATCTCCGTTTCCAGATGAACTCCCAGATCCTCTTTCATTATTCAAAACACTCGGGGGTGGTTGGGCGGGGGGGGGGGGAGGGGTGGTCTTTCTTGTTGCAGCGAGTCACGCTACGACATCTAGAGACTAAAGGGGCTTGTAGGGTTGAATGGTCCTCAGCTTCGGCGCCCCGTGATCAATGACCTGACCCTGACCTGTTCCTCTAAGTAAGCTGCTTTGGGCTAAGAGTGTCTGTTAAACGATTTAATAGTAAAATAATACATTCTCAACAGACCTCCCCAAAAGGTTTTTTTTTAGGGAGGTTTGCTTTTTTTTCTCGCTGAGCTGCCTGATTTTGTGCCATAAATAACACGGTGAGGGGGAAGAGGCTTTGGGTTGATAATGCGATTATATGCTCCGATGTTCTTAGCACAGACAAACAGCATTTTATCATGCACTAAAATCATCATTTCACCCCCATCGGATTACGGCGAGGCGAGGGGGGAGACGCGGCGCAAACACTCGGAACCAATTTGCGTAAAGGGAAAAGAAAACCGCTGTGTGAAAAAAAGTGAAAAGCTAACGTGGAGGAAGGAGAAGACGTGGGGACGGCAACTCCAATACAAAAACGATTTTTACTTCAGAAATTCGGACCACTTTTTGGTTTCATAGATAACAGCGGTGACCACTGACCAGCTGTGTGACGTCAGTTAATGGATTATAATTTTCAGAATCAATTCATCGTTTAAATCATTTATCGAGTTCAAATAATCTTAATGTTGATTTCAATTCATATATTTGGTTCATGGATTTGTTATAAAAGACTGTCTTGGCTGCTTGTCAGATAAAGCACATTTAAGACATCACTTTGGATTCACTTATGATGGCGTTTGTCTCGCAATTGCTATTATTTATGACATTTGTGTAGACAAGATGATGAATGAAGTCATTGTACTCGGTAATGAACCACGGACATCAACAGCTCTCAGGTCTGGAGTGCACTTAAGCCTGGGAGTACCTTTGTGTGTGTGTGTGTGTGTGTGTGTACCTGAATGCATGTGTGTATCTTGTAAGCGGCTGACCGTTCTGATCTATCACATGTACTGTATGTCCTGCGTACGTGTCATGCGTCAAAGTATTTTTAAGGATATACATTTTGAATGGAAAGAATGAATGTACAGGGTGACTTGAGGCTCTATTGGAGCGGTTCGACTACCTGGTTGTGTTGCACATCAATGCCACCTTGACATTTCCATCATTGTTTCCTTTGCCCGGAACCACAAGACCAACGTTACTGAAATAGTACAATTGTGTTTATTGTTGAATGCGTGGAAATGAAAGGGTTTTTTTGTACAAGTGAAAATGGACGGATGACAACGCAACACACATCGAACAAGACTGTGATAAACATTTGGCACGGTGTGAGAAATGACTTATTTACTCATTCCAATGGCCAGATTGTCCCGAAACATTTTCTCTTCGAGCAAAGATGATTAAGGAACCAACTAATGCAACAGATGTACACATCACCTCAAATTTTAATTAAACTTTGCATCATTTTGTAGTAGTCATCGTATTATTGTTGGATTTGTAATCATCTCATCTTCTGTGTATTCACAGAACACACTTCAGGTCTTCCAAAACAAGAAACTACACACACAGCACCCTGCTTCATTATCACAAGGTTATTTAACTAGCCGTCTGGTCATGAGTCCTCCTCGACATGTTCCTGTATGTCCATTCATAGCAGACTCCTACCATGATAAAGGGCAATCGAAATAAAGTGAAAGGTGCTGACAAGAGATCAGTGTGAACTGAACCATGTTTATTCATATTTACGATCCCAAAACTAGTTTCCTGTCACCTAGCGGCAGCCCATTACTCTTTATGAATAATGACCGTTGAGTATACAGCCGGAAGCACAACCAAACCACACTTAATCATTCCTCGAAAATTATTGTGTTTTAAAATTAAGTGTTATTTGTCATTTCTGTAGTCTCGGCCAATTACTTGTTATTATAAAATAAAAGTTGCATCGCCAACCCCATTAATGTTTGTTTCATATCTTTCAAAAAACGTGATTGTATTCATAGCAATACAAGCAATTATAGACATGATTCACACCACTTGTTTAAGTCCGTCAGAGAGATGTGAGTAAGACCATCAAACCAGCATTCATTCACAAGCCACAGTGTTAATACATCATATACCCGATGGAATGATACTATTGAAATGCATACTGGTCTGGCTCAAGGTAGTACTGAATATACTTGAAGTAATGTGTCTTTTATAACCTTCTCATCGTGTTATGTTGAACAATGTGCCAGATTAACATTGTTATGGAGGTAGAGATACACAGGTAGATTATTTGCTCCATAGTTGGATGGTGTTCTCTGATAAACGTTCAAAGCCTGGTTTCCATACCAACCACATACAGTATAGTAAGGGACTATTTATGTGAATGGTGCAACACCAACATTTAATGGTTCTCTCATCAATAAATAGCTTTTATGTATTTGTGATGATATATTTGCCGACTAACTGACTAAACGTGTGTTGAGTTTGTGTTGACTGCCGGCTCCCAGGGGCCCACTGGTGCGGAGGTATGGCCGTGTCACGACCGGGACACATGAGATGGAGAGCACATTGCTGTTACACAACACCACCACATAGTAATCCTTGGTGCGTGTTCGTCTGCCTGTAGATTAGAGAAGTCTTTGTTCAGTCTATTGGCTGACCGTAGACCTCACAGAACATAACACACCACATACAACTATTGTACAACGCATATCTCCTGTACATTAGTAGTGTATACAGTAAGTGTCCATTAATCGTACATGCAAACCAAAAGTTGTCATTTTGCTATCCTGCCCGTCTCTTTGAAACAAATGAACTGTTTAAACATTACTTAGCTAATGGACTACTCACAACCAAAACAGAACGTAACTCTTTAACGCAGACTGTAATTGTGAATGACAGACACAAAAGAACCTTACAGCTAGCATATTAAATACAGCTTTTTTTTAAATACCATTTCGACGTTTCTGAGGACACAAAGGTAACTTGGGAGAATGAAGCGCTGTGAAATTGTATATTTGTTACTCCAGGAATTAAAATAATTTTCACAGTATATATCACAGTGTAGTAATTATTTTTGTGTGTGACTGAAGCACACACACACACACACACACACACACACACACATACATACAAATCCCTGCTCAGATTGCTAGGCCTATGAAGAAGGGACCACTGGAGAGAGAGGAGTCCACCAAACATTGAGATCAACGGGGTTCACAGGGCAGAAAGATGAGTGGAACTGGAATACAAAGTTTGGCAGAAAATAAAACAGCAATCAAAAGAAACAAAGACGATCGATCTGCATGAGGGATATAGTGTGGAAAACGCCTGCAGTTGTTGTTGTCAGATAGCCTGGAAATCCAGACCTACATCTAGAAAGCTGTAGGTCTGGTAATGAGCAATGAAAATGGCCCAACTCGAGGGGCGGCACCAAGAATGCGTTTGAAAATATCACTGCACGCAATTGGATACGAGGAGGAGGTTACAAGTACTCCCATGCCACCGCTCCCCCCCACCACCACACCAGCGCCAGCAGCATCCAGATGACCGCCATCCCAGGTCAGGCCTCCACCCACTCCATGTCCACCACCAACACCACCAGCACCACCAACGGCAGCATGAACCTGTACTTCGGCTACCACTCCATGGGCACGGACAACCCCGCCTTCCCTCCCGGCAGCACCGACTCGGGGGTGGTGATGTGCGGCGGCGGTGGTATTGGCGGTGGTGTTGGCGGTGGCGGTGGTGGTGGAGGCAGCCAGTCCGGCGACGTCCACGGCGAGCACGTGAGGACTCTGCTGATGGAGCAGGTGCCGGAGATCTCGCGCATCCTGGAGGAGGTCCAGTACATCGCTGGGCGCTTCCGCGACCAGGAACGGGGTGACGCCATCTGCAGCGAGTGGAAGTTTGCGGCGGCCGTGGTGGACCGCCTGTGCCTGGTGGCCTTCTCACTCTTCTCCATCATCTGCACCTTCACCATCCTCATGTCGGCGCCCAACTTCATCGAGGCCGTCTCCAAGGACTTCACATAAAGACGAAACAAGACGCCCTTTCCTCCACGCCCTCCTCCCCACTCCGCCCCACCCTAGCTAATCGCCACCCCACCCTGTGAAAGGAGATGATGAAGAGGCGACCATGAACACACTGGTGAACAAAAAAAACCCTGGTAATGCCATAAAAGCTGTGTGTCCCTGATTGGCTGCTTTGTAGAAAAAACAATACCGCGCCTCCATCCTCACAGGAGCTGTGAATCCTAATGGTGTTTGACATAAATGTGGGTTATAGATCACCGTGTTCTGGCTACGAGGTCCTCGTTCCCAATCCCCCGCAGCTCCTGGCCACACGGTACCTGAAGAGAAGCCTGAGACCAGATTCTAAGGCACTCCAGCAAGTTTATTCCCCGGTCGACATATGATAATTATGGCTTGTGTATACATGTCAGTCGCAAATATATAATCAATCTAATCAATATCTAAGCAGCAACTCAATGCATTTAGGCATGTAGACATGGTCAAGACGACCTGCTGAGGTTCAAACCGAGCATCAGAATGGGGAAGAAAGGTGATTTAAGTGACTTTGAACGCGGCATGGTTGTTGGTGCCAGACGGGCTGGTCTGAGTATTTCAGCAACTGCTGATCTACTGGGATTTTCACGCACAACCATCTCTAGGGTTTACAGAGAATGGTCCGAAAAAGAGAAAATATCCAGTGAGCGGCAGTTCTCTGGGCGAAAATGCCTTGTTGATGCCAGAGGTCAGAGGAGAATGGCCAGACTGGTTGGAGCTGATAGAAAGGCAACAGTAACTCAAATAACCACTCGTTACAACCGAGGTATGCAGAACAGCATTTCTGAACGCACAACACGTCGACCCTTGAAGCAGATGGGCTACAGCAGCAGAAGACCACACCGGGTGCCACTCCTGTCAGCTAAGAACAGGAAACTGAGGCTACAATTCACACAGACTCACCAACGTTGGACAATAGAAGATTGGAACAACGTTGCCTGGTCTGATGAGTCTCGATTTCTGCTGCGACATGCAGATGGTAGGGTCAGAATTTGGCGTAAACAACATGAAAGCATGGATCCATCCTGCCTTGTATCAACGGTTCAGGCTGGTGGTGGTGGTGTAATGGTGTGGGGGATATTTTCTTGGCACACTTTGGGCCCCTTAGTACCAATTGAGCATCGTTTAAACGCCACAGCCTACCTGAGTATTGTTGCTGACCATGTCCATCCCTTTATGACCAGTGTACCCATCTTCTGATGGCTACTTTCAGCAGGATAACGTGCCATGTCACAAAGCTCAAATCATCTCAAACTGGTTTCTTGAACATGACAATGAGTTCACTATACTCAAATGGCCTCCACAATCACCAGATCTCAATCCAATAGAGCACCTTTGGGATGTGGTGGAACAGGAGATTCGCATCATGGATGTGCAGCCGACAAATCTGCAGCAACTGCGTGATGCTATCATGTCAATATGGACCAAAATCTCTGAGGAATGTTTCCAGCACCTTGTTGAATCTATGCCACGAAGAATTAAGGCAGTTCTGAAGGCAAAAGGGGGTCCAACCCGGTACTAGCAAGGTGTACCTAATAAAGTGGCCGGTGAGTGAGCTTTTATACGGCCTACCTTAGCGATGATCACCGCAGATGGTGAGCGGTGATTGGTGGGTCTTGTCGCTGACAGGTTCTATGGTGGCGCAGGTGAGCGGCACTTCCAGAGCTTTGGATCAGTCCTGGCTTGGGGCCGTCGGAGGTGAGACACTTTTATACAAAATAATGGCTTCCCCTTTCGCTTTTACATTCAGTGTTGTGTGCAGGTGTATAGGCCTGCAAATTGGGTGACCTTAAGTCATTCAAAGTCAATTGAAGTCAATTTCAAAGCCTTTGAAAGGATTAGGTTAGATTATCGCCTACATTTGAGCACAGTTGCTTTTGTTTTCCTCCTTGTACAGTATCACAATATCACAAACTATAACAGTCAAATGTCAATTTAAAATGTGAAGTTTAGTTAAAACGTAACAGAGGCACTTGTTAACCGACTTTGTATCATTTTAATGTGGGTTGTACATGCTTGTTGCCTGCACACCATCTCCCCGCACCGCTGCTTCTGTCTGCCGGATGGCGCCGGCTGAGGCGTTAAGTGTCAAATGATGCAAACAAAGGTACAAAAATTCGTTATTGGTCTCAATATCAACAACGATTACACACAAACAACAGCATTACACAACATAACCATCATAAACTCCTATACAAAGGCTTACACACCATCCATAACACAGGCAGTTACAACTCCAATTTCCACCACAGACACAGGCATTACATCCATAACAACCACTACAATCCAATAACAAGGAGCATTCCGTTGACAACAACATAACACCGAGCGAGGTCACCAACACCCATACCATAAGCAAAAACAAACTTAAAACAACATAACAAATACCTATCAAACATTTCCATAATACAAAGCAATTTCAACCACGACATGACAACAGGCATACAACACCATAACGACAGCACATAACAACAACATTAGAGAACACACAAACTTGGCTCAACATGAACACTGGAGGGCCCAAAAGTGGGGACAAAAAAAAAAATTCGAAGTCGTGTTGGGGTTAAAAAATTAAAAGAAGGGGGGGGAAGGCTGGGGGGGGCGCAGATATTAGGCGGAAAAGAAAACAAAAGACAGTTATACAAGGGAGGACTTTCGCTCCAAGCGGCCGCCAACCCCACACTTTGGTGAGACGCCGCACCCCCCCCCTAGAAAAAAAATTGGGGAAAAACCCAAAATCACACCCCAATTCCTACAAATTGAACCTTTTTCCGACGTTTTTTTTTTTTGCCTGCTTCTGTCTGCCGGATGGCGCCGGCTGAGGCGTTAAGTGTCATCCGTCCAATGATGCAAACACTCCCCAACTTCGTCCTTTGACAGAGGTGGGGTGCCATTTCTGCATCTGCACTGAGCTACGCCCCAGAGTAGTCAACAGAGAGCATCTGACAACTACCCTGGAAATCCAGAGTTCTCGCGAGAGCACAATTAGAATTTGCTCAGCGAGTACTCTGGTAACGAGTAACATGCTCATTAGCTATGCCCGTTGTTTCGAACATCAACCAATCACATCGGTGTATCTGATATAGGCGGGCCAGAGGCGGGCTAAACAGATGACGTCAGCGCTGCGACGGAATCAGTCCGGAATCAGTCAGTAAACATTGCAAGATGGCTATCGAAAATGTTGACTGAGTATCTGTACAAACTAGGGATGCACCGATACCACTTTTTTTCAGACCGAGTACAAGTACAAGTACTTACATTTGGGTACTTGCCGATACCGAATACCGATACGAGTACTTAATAAAACCATTACAGTTCTAATGACTTTGAAAACATGTTATTTTTTGTCTGGGGGGGGGTGCTCTGTTAATTTGCGGTTCTGATGGGGGGGGGGTGCTCCGTTAATTCGCGATTCTGATGGGGGGGGGTGCTCCGTTAATTTGGTTCTGATGGGGGGGTGCTCCGTTAATTCGCGGTTCTGATGGGGGGGGGGGTGCTCCGTTAATTTGCGGTTCTGATGGGGGGGTGCTCCGTTAATTCGCGGTTCTGATGGGGGGGAGGTGCTCCGTTAATTTGCGGTTCTGATGGGGGGGGTGCTCCGTTAATTTGCGGTTCTGATGGGGGGGGGGGGGGGGTGCTCCGTTAATTTGGTTCTGATGGGGGGGGTGCTCCGTTAATTGGTTCTGATGGGGGGGGGGTGCTCCGTTAATTTGCGGTTCTGATGGGGGGGTGCTCCGTTAATTTGCGGTTCTGATGGGGGGGGGGTGCTCCGTTAATTGGTGGGGACATGTCCCCAGCGTCCCCACTAAATTCTACGCCCATGCTCGGTACCATGCGCAGTTGCTATTAAACATCCATAAACGACAACTCGGTTGCATCTCTTTATTTCAATATTCCTTGGCTAAGAATATTACAAGGTTAACGTTGCGTTGCCAAAGTGGTATCTCCGTGGTATTTCCATTAGGCTACATTTACGTCTCTCTGTCAAACTATTCTCCAAAACAAACTCGTTTCCATCCTCTGGATACGTCACCCCGTGTATTCTTCTGATTGGTCGTAGTGTTATCCAATTGCGTGCAGTGATATTTTCAAACGCATGCTTGGTGCCGCCCT
>PIJE02008105.1:0-11148 GCA_002895965.2 Coryphaenoides rupestris | reverse complement strand
CTTGGTGGTTTATATTGTGGTAGTTTTTACTTACTAGACAGACGTCGTAGGTCGTAATATTTACTTGTGAGTGAGTACCAGGAACCTTGCCCCCCGTTGCTAGAACAGTAGCGCCCTTCGCGTCATTTTCTCCATCTTGAATGTTGTTGTTGTTGTTGTTGTTAATATTGCCATCTGCGTGCCTGCTCTGTTAGCCCAACCTCCATCCTCTCCTTGTGATTGGTCAGCTCATAGAAAAACGTCCGTATTATGCGCATCTCTCAAAAAGTGAAACTATTCTCTCAATTTTTTTAAGTGCTCCGGCCGCTGGGCCCAAAAAAAAATGCACTGCCCAGCGCTTTTTAATACATACCTTATTTCCCATAGGTTTTAAAGTCTTTTTTTTTTGTAAAAAAGACGGACAGTGTGAACAGGGCCCTCAGAGAGTTTGTGTAGCCTAACACCGGGGGACTCCTGTACTACAAGCACAGGCAGCAACAGGCCAGTTAGCTACTCTGCTGTAACAACAGGATTACACCCGAGGTCCTGCCGAGTGCTAGGCTGTGCTGCGCTAGATTTGTAAAGCACAGCAGCACAGACGCGGGCTGATAAACGCACGCGGACCGAGGTTCCATTAATCATACCAGAATGTAGACAAAACACAAAGGATGTTAGGATAGAATATCGCCTGGGAATGCAGTGTGGGCATGAATAGGTGTGTGTGACTGTGTGTGTGTGCGTGTGTGTGTGTGTGGTGAGCAGATTATGAAGTGCTCCATGCTAGCGATAAAGACACACGGCTGATGCTGATTCACTTGATCGGGTTGATTGATCGCTGTAACAGCTGGTGCTGTGACAGACATCAATAAAACCCACCTAACGTTATATTGACAGGAACAGGAAGTTACTTTGCCCTGCTACTGAGGATCTGTGTGCTGTAAGCATATGCAGTACATATACTTATGTAAGCATATATGTATTTATTTGTTACAATAAGTTTAAAATAGCTCGGTATTCAACAGCCATCACATGGGTCTCCCCATTCCTGGGCTGTGCAGTAAACAGAATATATATATATATATATATATATATATAATTTATTTTTGTATTCATTTATGTTTTTTTGGGGGGGGGGGGGCGGGGGTATCCCGTTCTCACTTTATCCAATCAGGAGAGAGAGCTCCACAAGGAGGCGGTCCTCTGTGCGCACTGACAAGGCGGGAACGAACGAAGCTACCGATTCCAGCACTCGCAGAAATGGTTTACACAACTGAACAAGCCAAGCGGGGAAAAAACAAAAAATGTAAACGAGATGGGAATCTTCCAAAAACTGACAGGAAGTTAGCCAAAAACCAAAAAAAACCAGACAGGAAGTTAGCCAAAACGATTGATTACAGCGCTTTTAACAAGCAAGGAAATACACTGGGATTCAGGAAATGGCTGAGAGGCCGGCACGTTCCGAGCACATTCTTCCATGCTAACAAGAGAGCGACATTAATGCTAACGTACTCATTAGGGCGGGATAACGATTTTAGCCCTCAAAGCTCTGCGAGAGCTATCTGGGCTAAACACACAAAAGCCCCTTTGATGTCTTTTATGGTATTATGGTTTAATCGTTTAACTGTCTGGAAACTAGGTTAATACCTGACCAGCCGTCTGTGGTGTGTTCCCTTTCCGAGAGCATCTGGTTTGTGATGTGTCATGTAATGTTCTCCCATGTCAGCTAGATGGTAACACACCTTCTGTGTCTCATGCCGGCCTCCTAATCACACCTAATGGTTATTGTTCATCTTTTCTCATCTTCTTTCTCTCTCTCTCTGTCTCTCCGAGTCTCTCACTCTCTGTCGATTTGTGTTGCTCGCTCTTTCTTCTTTCTCTCTCTTTCTTTTCCTTCCGTTTCTCTTTAACTTTCTCTCTCTCTCTGTCTCTCAGTCTCTCTGTCTCTCTCTCTCTCTCAATTTCAATTAAATCAAATCTCTGTCTCTCCACCTCTCTCTCTCTCTCTCTCTCTCGCTCTCTCTCTCCCTCTCTCTCTCCCTCCCTCAATTTGAATTCAATCAAGGCTGCGTTTACACGTCCATGGTTATTTTGAAAAACGGAGACATTTCCCTTCGTTTGTGCCCTTCATTTACACGCAAACGGAGAATTCGCCTGTGTGGAGATTTTGGAAAACTTCGGTTGCACGTTTGCATGTAAACTGAGAAAAACAGAGTTTTGGCAGCCGACGTCACAGTATGCGCCAGAATTTGCACCTGCGCTAAAAGTGAGACCTATGGTTACATTTTCTTTTGGATTCTGATTGGCTAACGTGGGCTTGAGCTTCTCGTTACACTGCCACCTACAGTTTTGGAATGTCCTGACGGCATATATACACGGGTTAGTGTAAACGAAAACTTTTCTGAAAACGGACAGGTGTGCACGAAGTTATTTTTGAAAACGGAGAGGGTGAAATATCCCTTTATGAAAATAGCCGGCCAGGTGTAAACGTAGCCCAAATCTCTCTGTCTCCCCCCTCCCTCTCTCTCTCTCTCTCTCTCTCTCTCTCTCTCTCTCTCTCTCTCTCTCCCTCCCTCAATTTCAATTCAATCAAATATCTTTCTCTCTCCCCCCCCTCTCTCTTGCTCTCTCTCTCCCCCCCTCAATTTCAATTAAATAAAATCTCTCTTTCTCCCCTCCCTCTCTCTCTCTCTCTCTCTCTCTCTCTCTCTCGTTCCCTCTGGTCTCAACAGGAAGAATGCAAACAGATCCTGGCGCGCCAGAAGTCCAGCAGCCAGTCAGACTCCCACGATGACGAGGTGTCCCCCCCGCCACCCAACCCCGTGGTCAAGGCGCGCCGCCGCCGGGGCGGAGTCAGCGCCGAGGTGTACACCGAGGAGGACGCCGTCAGCTACGTGCGCAAGGTAGCTCTGCACACACACACACACGGACACACACATACATGCAAACACTCACATGCACACACGCATACAGACGCATGCACACACACACGATTCACATGCATAACCGTGTGTGTACACACACAGACACACACACACACACAAACACAGTATAGAAGTGCACATACACACACATATATACATGTGCACACACATACACATTTGGCGAGTGCACACACACACACACACACAAACACACACACACTCACACATACATACATTATAGAAGTATGCACACACACATATACATGTGCGCAGGCACACATACACATGCAACCTTTACAGAGGAGAACAGGAAGCTCACTTTCCAGTCTTCCTGTTATTAGCGTCTCCGTCTCCTCATTAAATGGAGCAAGATCTCAAATACAGCCCTCTTCTCCGAACACACACACACACACACACACACACACACATGCTCTCCTTGTGAGGTCATTGTGGCGAGTGTTTCATTCTAATTAGTCTAACAGCGCGTTAATGACATCACGGCACGAAACCTCACCAACCACCGCAACCTATTCACATGACCACCGGAGCATACCGCGTGTGTGTGTGTCTGCTGCTGGTTAGGTGGAAGAAACACACACACATATGTCAGACACACATACCCCACATATTTAGACTCGTCGGCCTTATTAGATTAACGTTGGCATCCGCGATATGAATGTGATATTAAACACAAGCTACACGAGTGTGGCCATACAATCCACTTGTTAACTAATATAATACTCATATTCGGAATAATATACAATTATTATTATTATTATGAATGGGCCAATATTTCTGGTGCCTGTTTCCTCCCTGTGTGTGCTACAGGGTTAGCATTAGCATCCACGTTCAATCGTCATTCATTCGCGGCCCCACATTATATTTTTAGAAATGAATTTCCCGCCCGTAAATCTTTTTTTTCTTCTTCTTTTTTTCCCTCTTGAATTACTTCATAAATACAGGCTTATGTGGCACACACACACACACACACACACACACTGCAGACCATAACGAGCGTCTGGGATATGAGCAGGAGAAAGCATGTTTTATGAATGGGGTTCCAGGCACATTTTTTTCTGTAATTCCTGAACAGATGGGCTTTTCCCAAAAATACACAAAGCCACATGTGCGGCTTGTTCTTTTCAAGCGGTTGCCAAGACGCCGCCGCCGCCGCTCTGTCATTACTCCGTTTAGTCAGAACTTGCCAGGCCTATTATGGGCTGTTTACCCCCCCCTCCACCCCCCTTCCCCTTCCACCGTCTTCGTCGGGCTCATGTTGCCCATCATCCACCTGCGCATCCAACTCCGCCCACTCCGCTGAGATCCGCCCCCCCGCTTCTCTCCCTGCTGGTGTACCGGAGACGACTTGCCTTGTGTCCCCAGGTGATCCCCAAAGACTACAAGACCATGACCGCCTTGGCCAAAGCCATCTCCAAAAACGTGCTGTTTGCTCACCTGGACGACAACGAGAGAAGGTATGTTCCACTGCTACACTAATGCAAAACTAAACAAAACCTTGTCCTAAATCTGTCCACAGCCCTCATCCACCCACCTTCCATTCAAAAGTCCTTGCTTGACTACTCTGGAGGTTACTGCAAAGTCTCACACACACTCTCACACACACACACACATACATTTTCATTTACCTTTCGGGCATTAAGCAGACGTTGTCCGAGTACATTGGTCCGAAGAGAGCAAAACAACAATATGTCGCTGACGGGACAGTAAGATTTGAGTAGAACAAGTTTCAAGCAATGCATAATTGCTAGGTTAACCCCCTTGCTGGTAAACATCAAGATAGCTAGGAGAAGAAGCTACATGGTGCTAAGGGGAGATGATGTACAAAAATACAAGTAAGTGCTTTAGGGATCCAAGAGGGGATGGGATCCAAACCCTGGTTGGGGGTAAGTGGGAAGTGGGTTAGGGGAGGAGAGATGGTGGTGGGGGTGATGGGGTAAGGAGGGAAACTATGCAGTGCGGTCCAGGTGAACTCTGAACAGGTGAGTCGGTGTGATACACGCACTGCCAGTGCCGTGGAGGTCCAGTACTGTGCACGGCTGGCCACTGTGCGCCAGTGTTGCCTGCTCCGGGAGTCTCCTCTGCACACACACACACACACACACACACACACACACACACACACACACACACACACACACACACACACACACACACACACACACACACACACACACACACACACACACACACACATGTGGGAGGGGGAGAGTGAGGGGATTTGAGAGAGAGAGAGAGAGAGAGAGAGAGAGAGAGCAAACGGGTCGCACGGGCAGCATGAAGAAGAATAGAGGGGGGGTACGGAGGGTGGGCAGAGGGGCCTGCGTGATGGTGTGTGTGTTTGTATGCGTTGTGTTGTCAGCGGTGGCCATGGTAACCCCGGTGGATGGTGGTAACGAGTGTCTCTGTGTGTGTGTGTGTGTGTGTGTGTGTGTGCACAGATATGGGTGGGGGCGGAATTATGTTACTCGGCAGCGATTCTCCATGGAACCCTGTGAGAGGGCCTCTGTTCTTCTGGGGTGACACAACCAACACAGAGGGCAGACAGAGAGAGAGGGGAGAGAGAGAGAGAGAGAGAGAGAGAGAGAGAGAGAGATACCAAGAGTGAGAGAGATATCAGGAAGGAAGATTCCTCTCCCATCATTACATCCTCCCATCTCTTTCTTTCCTCTCACTGTCTTCCTCATGATTCCTCCTCCTCTTCCTCCACCCTCCGCCATCCACCCTCCACCCTCCTTATCCTACCCATCCCCACGCCCCATGCGAGGAGGCCAGATTTCCAAGAGCGTTTTCTCCATCTTGTGTGTGTGTGTGTGTGTGTGTGTGTGTTGTGTGTGTGTGTGTGTGATGTGTGTGTGTGGTGTGTGTGTGTGTGTGTATGTTAGCCTCTGCACGGGTGTGGGAACGCGTGGGCGTTGACTTCAGGTGGCCTGGCCTGGCCTGCATCCGGAATACTTGCTTTCATTGGCGGGGAGAATCCATTAAACAACCATGGTGCTTTTGCTTTCCTGTCTGCCCCCCCCCCCCCAGAACACCCCCAGTCTTTCCACTCTGTCGTCAAGCTGACTATGTGTGTGTGTCTGGTGTGTGTGTGTGTGTTGTGTGTTTTCTCCGAGGCACCTTGGCATGGTGCCCCCCCGCCCGGCCTCTCTCGTTGCACGTCCCACAATGTGTGTGAAGTGAAAGCGGGGGCCGGGGCCTCTTGCGAGACCCCCAGAGACGGCCTCAGAACACCCCTGAGTGTGAGTGTTGGGTGGCTGCTGCTGCTGCTGCTGCTGCAGGTTAAGGTTAGAGAAGGAGAAGAAGAAGAAGGAAGTGCTATATATGCGGTCTAGCTGTAATGCTGAACCCTGACAACATGACATGGGAATTTCTACGGGCCGGCGGGAGTCGCTGCCCTGGATGTCTCTCGCCCTCCATCACCAGACAGGAGGTGGGGTGTAGCGGTGTGTGTCTGTGTGTGTCTGTGTGTGTGTGTTTGGACAAACGGGGCCCAGACTTTTGAGTTTCCCAAAGTTCTGCATTGGGGGTGGGCTACGACTACTTCTGTGTGTTCAGAAGAGTTCTGGCCGAGTTCTGCTGTTCTGTTGGACCCACGCGCGGGCGGGGGGGGGGGATTCCTGCTGGACTAATCAATCACTCTGCAAAGTATTTAACTCAAAGCCCACACCCACGTTCTTATTGTTCTGTCCCCCCTTCTCTTCAGTTCAAATCCAGAGGATTGTCTACTTGGCCCGCAAGTTCCTCTCTCTCTCTGCTAGCTGGGCCGGGCCTGGCTGGCTGGCTCGTCTCGGCGAGTTCCCTGGCCTGTCGTCAACCGGATCGTCCGCCAGTTGTTTTGTGGTTGTTGCGGTGGGAGCTCCGGGCCGACAGCGCCAAGCATTAGGCTACTGCTTGGAGCCGCCGCTACGCTTAGCCTTTAGCGTTGGCATCGGGGGGGGGGCAATAAAACTCTCTTCCCCTACAATGCCATGCCACGACGACTCTCTGGTGGCGCTTTGGCCCGGCCGCGGAAGCCTAGTCGCCACAAAGCCATTAAGCGTGACCCACTGAGCTGTACAGTATATATACAGTATACAGTATATCTCACTGAGGACACCTCTTGGGAGGGTTGGGCACACGAGGGGACTCTCTCGGCATTGGCGTTCTCATTCTCGATCTCTCTGTCTCTCTGTCTCTCTCTCTGAGGGCCATTATCTTGTTGTCCTGTCATTTACTATCTAGTCAAACACAGCCCGGCTTCGTGTAACGGGTTCTTTGTTTTTGCATAGAAACCGAACCGGGCCAAGATCCACTGTGGAATGTGTTGGTTTTCTTCCGTCCGTCCGTCCGTCCTCGTTGGCATGGGCCGAGTCACAGTGTGAAGCGCCTCAAACTCTCTCTCTTCTCTCTCCATGTGCCAGGGCTGCTCTGACGCACATCAGCAGATGGACTGTGATCTCGCTCTCTCTCTCTCTCTCTCTCTCTCTCTCTCGCTCTCTCTCTCTCTCTCGCGCGCACTCTCTCTCGCTCTCTGTCGCTCTCTCTTTCTCTCACTTGCCCTCGCTCTGTCTCTCTCATTATGTATTATTTATTTTGCCCTGCTCCTCTTTGTCACCATCCCTCTCCGTTTGTGTCGATATCCATCATCCATCTGCGTCTCCCTCTCCCTTCATCTCCCCGCCGTCCTCCATGCATGTCATTATCTGTCTGTTTGTGTTTCTGTCTGTCTGTTGGTCTATGCCTCTATTAACTCTATATGTCTGGCGAGAGGGAGAGAGATATAAACAGACACACACACAAACACACATACACACAGAGGGAGACAGAAGTAGACAGACAGAGAGAGAGAGAGAGAGAGAGAGAGAGAGAGAGACAGGGGAGAGACAGAAAGAGAGACACAGAGAAAGTCTGAGAGAGACAAAGAGAGACAGAGAGAGAGACAGAAAGAGAGACAGGGAGTGGAAGAGGGTGTAGGAGGAGGAGCATGGGGGGCGGGGGGGGGGGGGCGGCCAGTTGTCTGTGTGGGGACGTCTGAATGGAGGTCCACTGTCATTAGTCACTCACCAGCCGTGTAAGGCAAAGCCACACAATTTGTTACCTCATTATCACTTTATTATGCTATCATCCCTTTGGTACTGACATTTCCCTGCTACTCTGCCTCTCTCTCCCTCTCTCTCTCTCTCTCTCTCTCTCTCTCTCTCTCTCTCTCTCTCTCTCTCTCTCTCTCTCTCTCTCTCTCTCTCCCTCTGTGCTAGTGCTTTGTTCCGCTAGCTCCCCTGTTCTCATGTTCCCATCCATCCACCTGTCTCTCTTTCTCTCTCTCTCTCTCTCTCTCTCTCTCCTCTCTCTCTCTCTCTCTCTCTCTCTCTCTCTCTCTCTCTCTCTCTCTCTCTCTGGTATTATTATTTCGACCCTCACGATGGCTCCTCTGATCGTATCTGTTCCTCACACACTCATACCACCCCTCTCTTGCACTCAGCATTTAAAATCCCGTATTTTCTAGCTTATTCTAAGAAAAACTACTTTTTAAACAGGTTTGTCCTCCGTACACAGACCAAGAGACAATTTTCTTCACTTTGTTCTTTTTTAAACAGAAAGCGAATCGAGATCATCAGGTGACGTATCGATCTGATATCGGATGTCTCTCTCTCTCTCTCTCTCTCTTTCTCTCTCTCTCTCTTTCGCTCTCTGGTTATTTTTCTCAACGCCCGACAGCATTGCCGTGGCGATGCCACTGCGACCGCTGGGGGGAGAGTCCGGTCCAACTATAGGGAGGCGGGGCGACCACAACCACAACACACACAGACACACAACGAGAGGGAGGAAAAAAAGCACACACACACACACGCCCACACACACCCACACTCGCCACATGCAAGGGGCACTTCAAGGGACTAGCAGCATTAGATCATCCTTAGAACGCAGCTGTATGTAAAAATGAAAGCGACGCGCACACGCACACGCACACACACACACGCACACACACACACACACACACACACTCACTAGCTAGTGCATGGGGAAATCTCTTCTCAGGGTCCAGCTGGGACCGTGCAGTCTTTGATTAACACGTCACTCCATATGTCAAACTTTATGGCCTCTGAGTTCCCAAGCCTCCCCGAGCCTCCCCAGGAATGCATGCGTGTGTGTGTGTGTGCATCTGTGCATCAGTGCGTCTTTGTGTGTGCATGTGTGTTTGTGTACGGGGGCACACACATTATGCGTTGCCTGCGTTCAGCTGTGTGGAAACGATAAACACGTTCGACGCTCAACATTTCCAAACTGAATTGTTTGGAAAAAAAATGTTGGGGTCGTCCTCTGGAGACCAGCATCTTGCTCTTTTCCTGCGCTCTGATTGGCTGCCACGGCCGACAATGGAAGAGCCTGTACACACCACAGAGTGTAATCCTGATGCCCAGTCTGACCAGGGTGAATCAAAACTGGAACACCAGACCATCGTATATCCTAGCCTACCTCCCTCTCTCTCTCTCTCTCTCTCTCTCTCTCTCTCTCTCTCTCTCTCTCTCCTCTCTCTCTCTCTCTCTCTCCGGTGTCCAATCTCTCCTTCTGTGATCCCATGACATTAGCGCGACCTTGCTGCCGCCACGGGACCTCAGCCAGGGAGGGAGGGGGCGCGGCTACAAATACGGGACTACAAACATGGCCGCTCGTGCCTCATGTCACTGGCTGGCTCAATCTGCTTAATCTATGCTTTAATGACTTCATTGTAAAACACACACTCACTCGCCCGCTCGCTCGCTCTCACATACATACACACACACACACGCACACACACACACACACACACACACACAAACAAAACACACACAGAATCACGATAAGCATCCGGAACAGGTGTTGTGTGCCACGCCCAACGTCCGCCAGGACAACACCTGTCCCAATATGCCGTAACTGTTATCGCCCGCACTGAAACTATACCCTCATGGATGCCTGATTACTCTGCATGGGTATCTGCACGCTAATAGCAAAACATCAAAGGCTTTGATTAGATAATGTGCAAATTGATAGCAGACCCGGGACTTTATTTAAACTGGCATCCGTGTGAGGCAAGGGCACGTGGTGGAACGTGCACGTGTGTGTGTGTGTGTGTGTGTGTGT
Organism: Coryphaenoides rupestris; assembly: GCA_002895965.2. Taxonomy (NCBI): domain Eukaryota; kingdom Metazoa; phylum Chordata; class Actinopteri; order Gadiformes; family Macrouridae; genus Coryphaenoides; species Coryphaenoides rupestris. The sequence continues at coordinate 1,129 of PIJE02008105.1, read as the reverse complement.
GTGTGTGTGTGTGCGGGCGGGCGGGCGGTCTTTGGCTTACACAAGCGTGCGTGCACATCCGCGTGCGCGACATCTGCCCTGTTTGTGCAGGTGCACCCTTAAATGCCTATCTGGCCACGGCTTCCCCCCCCCCCCCCCCTCTGTGCCAACATGCAGAGAATCAGCCTTTTATTAAACACTGGAGGGTGGGGTGGGTAAGAGAGAGCGAAGTGGTGGTGGTGGCGATGGTGGTGGTTTCAGCCCCACGTACTCAGGGTTCTGTCCTGCCTTCCTTTCCCCCAATTTGATACGGCGTGAGATTCTAACGGGAGGCGGACCCTGTGTGTGTGTGTGTATGTGTGTGTGTTTTCTGTGTATTGGGTGTCTGTACATTCTGTTTTGGCCTGTTTGGGCGCACCTGGCTCTGTGTGTATGTGTGTGTGTGTGTGTGTGTGTGTGTGTGTGTGTGTGTGTGTGTGTGTGTGTGTGTGTGTGTGTGTGTGTGTGTGTGTGTGTGTGTGTGTGTGTGATAGAGAGAAAGAGGTGTGTGTGTGTTTGTGCATGTGTGTGTGTGTGTGTGTGTGTGTGTGAGAGTGAGAGAGAGGGATTCAAAACCATGCAGAAAAGATGGTAGGGTGACATTCAGATAATAGTATGTATTTTGTATTTGTCCTTTCAAATGTACACACACACACACACACACGCAGACACACACACACACATGCAGACACATGCGCAAACACACACACACACACACACACACACACACAACACACACACAGCAGCCGCCATGTCATCAACTGTCTATCCGTTGCCAGCATTAGCATTCCTCCAGCGGATCAGACCGGCAGCGAGCCACGGGCACCGTTAGCGCACCTCTCTCTGTTACCACATAACACACACACACCGCCTCAAACACCCTTCTGGGAAAGAGAGATGAGTCTTTACCCTGGTTTTAATCCCCCCGCCCAAACAGTTTTTCCATACTGTTCCGTGTGGCGGAGGCCCTCCCCTCGCGTACGATCTCCTGACATGCAAGGATTACGGGAAATCTATAAAGTCTAAAGCTGCAATTGTCTTAGTGCTGGGCGGTATGACAAAAATTGATATCACGGTAAATTTTTCTAACATTCTAACGGTTTTCACGTAT
>PIJE02008104.1:0-11148 GCA_002895965.2 Coryphaenoides rupestris | reverse complement strand
GGTGTTGGATGGTATGAAATACAAATGTGGTACATTAACGCATTTCCTGTGGTATTTTGTATTTGAACTTTGTATTCTGTATTGTTTTATTGTACTGTATCGCGATGTAACCTGGCACAATAATTTCCTTTGGGATAAATACAGTTCTATTCTATTCTATTCTATTCTGTAAAAGAACATAGACATGTGTTTAGTGATTGTAAAACTGATTGATAGTCTATACTAAACAGTAGTGGAACAGAAATGAGATTGCAATGATTGACAGTGGAAACAGATTTTTGTGCATTTGGGTCCTCTTCAAAATATTGACTCTCCATCATGACTCGCGACTAGTCTGGACAATTTGGTCATTTATTTTCTGGAACAGGACAATAATTAACGCCGGAATATTAAGCATTGCTGTTTTGGTAAACATGCCGAAGGCGCAGACACACAGTGTGTGGAATTTGGAGATAATTTCATGATTTGGCAAAATTATTTCCCTGCCTCTTCTTAGGCACATTGTTGAGTTTTTCATCAGCACTGCTGCTTGAATATTCATCACTGTGCCAACTCTCCAGGGCCTGTATTGCTTTGTTTTATCATGAGCAGGCAGTCAGAATGCTCTTCCTTCAGCATTCATTCACAGATAGTCTGGTAAGAAATCACAGATATGCTTAAAAACCAGCTGTTTTAAAGTAGAAGATGCTGGAGGCTTTGGAGAACCAAAGTTCCTTCATATAACTGTACACAAGGTCTTTTTTGTTTTTTATTCCACGCCAGTTCAAATGTGAATTATGTTTCGTCATGATCACGTCCGTCATTAACATGTATGTCCGATATGTTTGTGTGTCCTTTATTCAAATAGTTTCACAATTTGACATTGCTTTCAACTTACAACGCCCATCTTGGTCTGGGTTTGGGTCTGGCTTCATTGCGGCGACGTTTGTGTCAGTGTCTGAAAAACAAGAATGCGTTTCAAAGTTCAAAGCTGTACAACAGAGGTGGATGGGAGGTAGTTTAGGTGTAGTATATCTGTCTGTCTGCCTGCCTGTCTGTCTGCACTTAATGCTAGATTTAAAATAGATATTTGAGCTGCTCTCGTTCAAAGTGCATACAGTTTTAACATAAAATACATAAAACAACTTTAATTCATAAAAAGCCCCCGTGCCCTGTCCCCATTCCAAGAGATTCCCAGAAGCCCAAGTTCTGCAGATGGTCCTATAATTTGGTCTTTATTATTCTGAATGTTGTGTGACTGGCAATGCTGACCTACAACCTGAATGCACTCGGTTGATACTTTGCTCAGGAGAAGGCTGTCGTAGCTTGTGAAAGACAGAGAAAGAAATGTCACCAGTGGGTGTAGTTCGAAGGCGGTTAATACATCATCTAATACTATTACTACTCATAATAAAAACACCAACCAAAGTCATTCCACAACAATAATACTTTTTTGTGCAACTGGACACAAACAGTCTCTAATAGCACCCAATTGGTGGCGGTCTGGAGCCCTGGACTTGCCACACATGTCTTCGTCTCAAATAGCAACATGTGTGAAATACTATCGGTCACTCACACACACAAACAGAGTGCTGACAACAAATTTCACCAAGTTTACGCGACGATCTCAATATTATGCCACCAATTGCAGCCTGGCCGAATACATGTACATTAAGTTGTTATTTAAATTGTAAAGCTGTGCTTTGTTTGATTTTGGTTGAGTAAGAGCGGTGAGTCACCAGGTATATTCAACATCAATCTTAGACGTTACTTCGGAGGTTCATGTCCCGTTAAGGGAGGAGACGGCGACGTTCACCGAATGCCATTGCCAGCGGCCTAAATGCCACGAGGCTCCTCGGCTGCTGTGGTCGGTCCTACATCCTACTAGATTCATGACATCATTCCGTCGACATGCCCGGGTGTTGTGAGTGACCTCGGCCGGCTGCTGGCAGGACGCTGTAAAGAGAGGAATGTGAAACCCCACCTTCGGGCCGACTCTGCCCACGGTGCCAAGTGACTGCGCCAGAAATTTAACTGCTTCCAAGCCAAACATAGAAGAGGACGGGGCCAGTGTGCCGTTGCACTCTCTCGCTGCGGGCCAAGGCACCTTTTTTGTGATGTTTCTGGCCGCTACGAAATTCAATCAAGACGCAGTTTCAGGAGTGCCCTATGAAAACTGTACATATTGAGGAATTTGGATGTTTTATTTCTTCAAAACTATCAAATAAAATGGATTGTATTTGACGATATTCAATAGACAGTTTGTACAGTTGGCAATTGTCTCCTGGGAGCTAATGGATAGAATCACGGCATAACAAGGCCAACATTCGAGGAAGTGTATCGGGAACCTCTGACCTATGTGAACGGAAAATAGGTCAAACACATGTAGTCAATAATAACTAAAGGCCAGCATTTGTTGTGCTGTATAGATCATACAGTGAAAGGCCAAACAAGGGAAGTTGGGCTGTTTGACACTGGCCAGAACAGCTGAAATGTAATGGTTGTTTGGCATTTGGCATTCAACTTAATGATGCCTTGTTGATTGGATGGAAGTGCTTTGTTTCCGCTTGTATACCTTAATAGGTTATTCAGTGGACTAATTACACAAGAGAACACTTCCTCTGGAACTAATCGTAGTTTTTTTTTCCTCAAGTTCAATATGAGCTGTTGATGCAACTGAAGACCATGGCCTTCGACTGAAATATTCAGAGCAACACAATACAAATTGTAATAATAATACTTAAGAATAACGATAAAATGTCCATGTATAATAATAATAATAAGAATAGTGATGGTAAATTATAAATACAGAATAAACTACAATACATTTTTAATCATGGATTTGGCAGACAATACACTATTAATTGCAATATTTGGGCAGTTAATGTGTATTCGCTGCATCAGTCAGTATAGGTATGCCTAATCCCTAATTGACAGGTGAAATCAGGTTAAATGCTGTTCTTAATTCATAAGGTCTACAAATTACTTGTTGAACATAAACCACATACACCTTGACACACACACTAAATTGAAAATAGATTTGCAGTTTTCACATCACAAATGCAGAGGAGGAAAACAATGACAATATAATTTGTATATCTTTTCAATCGTACACCATATATCCAATTTGATTTATTGTATTTTAACATTTAAAAGAAATAACTTTTGTTGCTAATGTAAATAAATGAAAAAAAAATCTAAAATCGTATTTGCTTACTTGTGAGATGTATGTCCTTTTGCACTTAACGTGTCCTCAACCCGTCCTCCTCAGCCTTCGTCTTGTCTCTGCTCGATATGTCCCAGAGAACACCCCTTTTTGTACGGTGATAAAAGAGTGGGTAAATGTGCTAAGTAAAAACTCGTATTATCGCATAGGGTTGAGGTTGGTTCTTCTTACTTCATATCGTCATGACACAGATCATTTGGCAGTAACTCTACGAGGTGGATTAGACCCCGCACACCCAATACCCCGGGGGATTAATTAAAGTATTTCAATGTTTTTGTATGAGATTTTTACTGGTCTCATTGTGGGATACTACTTGCCAGCGTAATCTTACTCCACTCAATACAAGCACATCAAAATAGATTTTCCAACAAGAGTGAAATTGAATGGAATTACGTGATCTCTGATGATTCACATCATGGCTGTTTGGGTAACTGGGTGGCCTTCTGAGCCAGTGGTATGCTTGATTCCTTGCAGTAACGCGATCACGCTATGAATGACTTTATTGGCCAGTTAAGATTAACATGAGACTTTTTATTTGGTAAAACAATCCCCTGTTGATAATACAAGGTCATGGCCCTGCATCAAGCCCATGTGGACACTGTGGCGTGATTAATTTTCCAAAGCAAATCAGGCATTTGTTCTATATGATGTTCTATATGATATCACTGATATACAATCAAAGGGTTTGCTAAAAGGTATGTTGGCCCCCATTCAAGCACAGACGTTGTGGCTTTACATGGATGGGCGAGGGTGTCATGGCGTGCCCAGCCTGTTTCAACAGGGGCCATACTGGTCTCGTAAATGGCCTCCAAGCTGTTGTATTAAAGTTTGGGGAGTCAAGGGGGCACGCAATGAGAAAAAAACATAAACACTGACCTTTGACCCGGGGCACAACATACAGGAACCTAACTTTTTAAGGAACGTCAACACCCACGTAAGTTATTCCAACATAGTCAGTGCTGTCTATACCTCGTCTCAGTCTCCATCATCAATCACAACTTGTTCCAAGGCGAGCCTCAGCCATGTCCCCGGCTTTTCTCCATCCAGCTTAATGCCTGTCTTTTTGTTGTATTTGGTTTAATATTAACTCGCTTTATATTGAATGTGTATGTCATTAAATGTCTTCAGATTATAGAAATATAGAAATACGTTTATTGGAAAAGCTGCCTTTCTACAGTTATTTGGCTCAAGATAAAACATGGACTGATTCTATATTTGCGGCACCGCAATCTCCTCATATTTTGGATGGATATATTTGGAAAACCAATGAAATGTAGACTTGGCTCATGAGGTTTGTGGATATGGTGCATGGTAATATGAGCTTCGTAATGAAAGCTGTGGGATGCTGGAAAGGCTCTGAGTCAACACCTATCTATGCTTCAGTCACAGACAAACAATGCAGCACATCCACATCCGAAATGTCAAGTATTCATGAAGGATGAGTCATGCTAAATGACACTGAAGATGGAAAGGAACACAGCAGGAAACTCAGATTACAATTTGTTGATTTATTGCAATTATTTAGGCCTAACTTCATCACCCCCCGTCCCCTTTTTCTAAGTAACAAATACAATTAAGAACATTTCTTTTGATATTTTAGCTGTATGTTTCATGGATGAATTAATGAAAGTTTTGAGTTTATTGAAACGTATTGTTTAATGTTACATTTCATTGAAAAGTAAGTAAGCAGCAGCCTGAATAATCTGAATGGTTGGCTTTACAGATAACTTGCATGGCAAACATTATATGACAACATAACAAAAATTATCCCACGTAAGATGAGATGTGGAGGAAGATGAACTCATCTGCCACTTCCAGATCTTCCAGATTCATTCTGTGAAGAAAATCACAAGGCAAATTAAAGTTAGGTCTGAAGAAGTTTATAAATATCAATTGAAATGTACAAAATATATATACAGATAGTTCATCTTTGAATCACATTCAAGCCACACCTTTGACGACAAGTTTTGTGGCGCACTCTGCCCTGCCGAGCGGGTTCTCAGCAACAATTTTATACTCTCCGCCGTCGTTGGAGCGCACCCTCAGGATATACAGGGAGCACACGCCGTACGCGTTGGTGATGTAGAAGTTGTTGTCCGAGTTGATGCACGCGCCGTTCAGCGTCCAGGTGATGGTGGGCATCGGGCAACCCCGCACGGCACACGTCATGTAAAGCTGGTAGCCTTTGGGTGGGGCGTGCACCTTCAGCGGGACTAGGATGGACGGAGGCCTCTCAAAGTTCACCTCCATGGAACTGCAGCCGCTGCTCACCACGGGAACTGCAGCAGAAATAGACCTCCGATGAAGGCATCTTCAGCTTCAGTGTTGAATTAATTTGGAACTCATTTTGTTTTCAATTTTGTTGTCAAAATGTAGAATGCACTTTGCACGTACTGTCTGCTACGTGACTGTACAAACAAACAAATCCCCGAACCAACCGACCTACTGATTCCTATAGGTTGCAGTTGTTCTTTTGGAAACTCGGTTGAAGTTTCATTTGTTTTGTACATTAGGTCCAACAGTGAATAAGTAAACCACACAAACACCCACCTCTGTTGCAGTTCGCACCCCATGTGGGTGAATTGGACGGGTCTGACAGGCCCATATCGTTTTTGGCAAAGACGCGGAAATGGTACTCTCTCCCGGGGAGAATGTTGCAGGCTGTGTGTGTGTGGCAGAAGAGTCGGTCCGCTATGTTCCGCCAAACCCTGGCGTCAGACTCGTGCGCCGCCACCACGTAGTACAAGTGGTCGTCCAGCTCCTCGTCCGGGGACGGGGCCCAGGAGAGAACAACTTTGCCGTCGACTGTTTGTTCGATCTCCACGGGCCCGGGGCTCTTGGGCTCATCTGGAAAACGCATATTGAGGGGAATGTTGAGCAGTGTCCTGAATATAAATGTATTCTGGGCACGGAGGTCTGGTCTGAACTGGGGTTTTGTTGACCACTATTTCTGCTTACCATAGTGTATTCAGTTCTGTATTCTGTCTCATAGGTGTGTTTAAGCATGATGACGGGTTTGTAATCTATAATCTTAAATATGTGGGGCCAATAGGTCAGATTGGATGCATTTAACTCTTTTCTCATCAACCTTGCGTGTAAACCTGCATGCTGTTCTGTCCACTATTTGAGTTTTGCGCCATTTTAATAAGTCTTATCGAATGTGAAGTCAAAGTCCAACTTTCCAGTGGTTCATCCTTAAAGGGGCCCTATTCTTACCACCAGGTCTGACTGTGATTAGCCAAAATTGTCAGTGTGACGAAGTGAGAGTCGGAGTGTCCATCTCGATATATGCTGACTAGATCGGTTTACCAGTTGGTGCAGTCCACTGGGTAGGCTGGTTGTCTACCCAGTTGTTTGAAATGGCTCGTGATGGCTAATCATGCTCACACCTGGTGGTATAATGGGGACATTGTCAAAGCCTGTCTCGTGTCTTACTTTAGCAACTGACACAATTCCTCCGCTTGGGGTCACATGAAGCAATCATAGAGTGAATCTGTTTTTCCGTCCTCACCTGTGACTCTAATCTCAATGTCAAACACAGCCTCCCCCACGGAGTTCTTGGCCTTGATGGTGTAGATTGCTGAATCACTACGTTTGGAAGAGGGAATCACCAGCTGGGACATTCCCTCTGTATTGATGACATTGATCCGGGATGAAATCGGCTCATCGTCCATCAACCAAGTGATTTCCGGAGGAGGCTCACCCTGAACAAAAAAAACAGAAAATAAGACAACCATCTCACACGCATGTATAAATCATGGAATTCTCGAGACTAAATTGCAAAATATGGCTGTTAAAAAAATTATTCATTAAAATATATAGCCTAATCCTAATTTCCTTTTTTGCTAGCTTGTTTTAAAAGCCCTTCTTTTATATCACTGAAAGTCATAACAAGACATAATGAAACATTGAAATATCCAATAAATCCCATACCTCGAAATTTACTTTCACACGCGCAGAATTCCCAGCTCTCACCACGATGAAGTCCTCTGGGTTTTTAAAAGAAGGCCTCACTAGATAAAAAAAAAATACACAGAACCTTTACAGTAAAATGTCAAACGGGATATTAACCCCAGTGTTCAGGCTGACCAGGTTCAACACGCTGAAAGTTTGAAATTAACTTACTGTTGGGATTCTTGGCACACACCATCGCAGAAGGAGGGCTAGGATCGCCGGCCCCAGACTCATTAATCGCCGTAACTCTGAACTCGTACTCCGCTCCTTCCGTGACATCCTTAACTGCGTAGCTAACAGCTGAAGGTGGAGGACAAAATATGAATGTATACTACATGACCCAAGAAAAAAATGGCTTTGTATTAGCATCTTTAAAAAATTTTAAGAGTAAGTAAAAAAGATCAGCCAATGGACGCGGAGCTACATTGAGCCAATGTATAGGCCTACCTCTGATGGGCTCGTTAAGGTTATTGAGGGCGATCCACTGCGGCATGTCCTTCTTGCGTTTCTCCAACTGGTAGCCAATGATTGGCACTCCTCTGTCATCCTCAGGGGGTGTCCAGGTCAAGTTGATGCAGGTCTTGGAGGCACTGACCACTGTGGGTGCCCCTGGTGGACCTGACAAAACTGGAGGGATAATAGGATAATGATGCTGAATATTAAATAGTGATTTAAATATTTCAGCTCTGGATAATGTATGTGAGGTCCCCTCGAAAACTAGATGCTTCATCTCAAGGGGTTTTCTCTGAATAAATTGAATTGAATAGTGGTAATAAAAGGTATTCGGCTAAAAAAAGACAAATCAAAATTGTAATCACATTGTAAGATAAACTTCAGCAACTGCATGGTTTGATTGGTTCGAAGCAATACAGGAGGGGAGGTTTCAGCTGGTACACTGTATGAAGGAGCTTAACAAGACATAATGAGTAACTATGCTTACTCATCATGCCGGCCATGATGCTGTCCGTTGTGTCCAAGGCGTCGCTCAGACCCTCTGGGTTCTCAGCAAATATCCTGTAGTTGTATCTCTTGCCGTGAGTCACGTTCCTGTCTCTGTAGCTGGTCTTGTCAGCAGAGACATCGCCGAGCTTGGTCCACAGAGGCTGGCCCGTCTGCTGCCGCTCTATGATGTAGTTGGTCACGCCGGAGCCGCCGTCGTCTTTGGGCGGTTTCCATGTTATCTCAATCAAGGAGGAGGTCGTTTCCAAAACCTCTACTGGGCCATCTGGTGGACCAGGCCTGTCTGTTGGGAGGTACATTTTAGGTTTATAATTCCAATAAATTATACAAAAGTTCTATGGAAATTGTGTCTCAAATATTTGATATCTATTTATTTTCTCCTCCATTGGGAACAGTACCTAAAACAATAAGATTAGATTTAGCTTCCACTGCCCCGAATTTATTCTGCAGTTGTATTTTAATGTTGCCGGTGTCGCTCCTCAGGCAGTCTCTCAGCAACAGGCGACTGTGGTTCGATTCCTTTACGATCTTGACCCCGCCACCGTCCTTCAGTTCAACGCCGTCCTTAATCCACTTGATCACCAAGCCCTCCTGCGGTGGGAAGGGCATCTTGAAAGTGGCGTTCTGACCCACCCGTATGATAACTGGCCTGGAGAACTTGTGAAGTTCATCGGGATCAATCACAGGCATATCTGTCGAAAAACACAGAGCAAAGTGTGGCAACTACATGAACACGGTCAGATTCATTGGTGTGTTTTAGGGGTGAAAGTGAACGTGAAACTACCTCCAACGCCAAGCTTTCCTTGAGTGCTGTCCTCTCCTGAAACGAAGCTGTACAGTCCGGCGTCATTGTCTCCACATCTCTCAATTGTCAATTTATGACACGTTCCGTCTTTGCTTATGGTGATTCCTTTGGCTTTATTAATCAACTTGTGGGAAAAAAAAAGTATTGGATGAAAGTGTCAACACTAGCCTACTGCTATGTGTACCATGGAAATGATGAAACGTAGACATACTGTACCTGCTGTCCATCTTTGAACCAGGTTCCGTCACAAACCGTATTCGTGTGAACAATCAGTTCAGTTGACTGGCCACAGAGGACATTAATATCGCCAAGTCCACTTTTAATTCCAGGCACTACTGTAACTGGACACACAACTAATGTTAGTTCATATTTTCTAGCATCACATACAGCTGTTCATTTTTTTATTTGGCTCACTTCTATATTGGTCATTGGTATTTCTACCAAGTGAATTTAATTAGAGATTCCTAGATGTATTAAAGATACAGGGTTTCTGTGGTATATATGACGTGTCAGTATGTGCACTGTAAGAACAGTGTATCATATCAACAAGCAAGCACAAGCATCAAGTGCACAGGTTTACACATCCAGGAAATACACAGAAACACAGGACACTTGGAGACCTTTAAACAAAATGCGTCCTTGCAGAAAATACATCAGACGACTGGAATGCAAGGCACGAAGCAGAAATGTATTCAAAGCATTGTCATATAAAGTTTTTTGTGGCTGAATTCAATCCTATGTTAATAAGGGGGAAGTTATTATCTCGATTTAATGCTAAACATATTGTATTAATTCCATTGAATGAAGAAAGGCAAAGCATAACTTTAAAGCATTACAATATTCATGTGGCTCTGTCTTAACAGCCTTACTAGGTCCGGAATTACCCACACCTTGCCCAAGCGTTTCCCCACCAGCTCTTTTACCTGGGAAGCCTACCAGGTGGATAATAAGTCATGTGACCTGACCCGGGTCCTAATGGTCACTTTCCTTGTAGCCGTGTCTTACCCCTTCCTGAACGGCCCCTTTGCTACTGTCCATGCTAAACCGGACAGTGATCACGTGAATAATGTGTTATTTATATAATTAACCATTTGGAAAAAGATGACATAATTACAGAATTAGGCCTATTTTTATTATATTATTTACTAAGTATTCATTTCCATTAGAAATTATGTTGAAGTATTACACAAACTTCTAATTATGTAGAATGTATGTTTATGATACGTTATTGGTAGTTGCATGCAATTGAGCTATGGCAATTCTTCTTTGTAGTTAATGCAATGCAATTATTGATCGCATTGCGCTTTTGTAATAACAATACATATATATTTTTTAATTTGTCACAAAAATTCGAACAACAGTTATTAATCTCAATAAGACTATGTATGGTAGTAATTTTACGTGGCTGAGCAAGATTTTTTACAATAACTACTAATATGTCAAACACAACAAGAGTCAAAACACAGACACACAATCCAAGTGGGGACAATGCACCACAATGGCAGAACCAGGGAGAAAACAAAAAGTGTTATATGGGCGTTAGCGGTGGGCGGACCTTCGAGGCGCTTCATGTAAAATGAATTGGACTAATTCCAATATGGCCAGTTTCTCTGTGACACTATTAATGCATAACACTATTAATGCAGTGATTCAGCATCCCCCTGTATGGAGTGGGCTGAGCTATAATATTTGAAAATGAGTGACTTGAGTCAAAGCAGCTCACTGAACGCGACCGAATAAACCGTAGTACTTGAACTGGGACTGATTTGACAATTGTCAAATCAGTCCCAGTTCACGTACTACGGTTTATTCGGTCGCGTTCAGTGTGCTGCTTTGACTCATTCTTGTCCTCATTTGAGACATTCGAGACATCTCCTCCTTCACTTTGGATCAACTGCACTGCAGTTCCGTCGCGAGCAGTGTTTGCAGTCGGCACGTTCGGAAGGCTAACCCGGTACACTGACAGGCAGTCAACTTAACGCTTCCGTCTAACGCACAGACACTTGAGTTAAGTGATGAGCTGGAGTTCGCCCACCGCCACCCCAGTCTCCACCTGCTCCACCTGGTTGAGATACAGTGTATGATGCTCCCCATGGGTGGAGTTGTTTAGTACTCTCTGTTTTTGGTCTGCTGTATCTGACATCTGTAAGTAATGGTTTAAATCCTACAGCAGGAAGCACCCTATAAGAGAGGAACCATGCTGCCAAACTAGAGGGTAATACCA
>PIJE02008103.1:7500-11152 GCA_002895965.2 Coryphaenoides rupestris | reverse complement strand
TTGAACGACAACAAACACACAGACAAAATTGGCCCGCCGCCGCCATTAAGCCCTGCCTCCTACCGAGGACGCGGCTCGCCTTTATATACACATCGGTCTCTTGGTTGTTTGTGTTATTCTAATGAGACGACTAATGAGCTTTGGATAAGAGCAGCGCTCGGCAAAGAGCAAATTGGCAGACAGCCTACTGTTCCCTTAAAGTGGCCATCTCGACGACGGTCCCGTGGTCGCGCTCTTCGCGACACACTGATGGAAAAAGCGGTATGGTACTTTGCTGCCAAACAGCCGTCGCACAGCATAGGTGACGCCGGGTCCCCGCCGGGCAGCCGGCGCACTTGGGACTCAGGAACCCAGGACGGCGGAGGGCGGAGCAGGGAGGAGCCGCAAAGGCTAAGGAGTCGCATCTCGCAAGCCGCGATCCTCCCGCCGGTCAGGGTTCCGGAAGACGCGCTTCCCGAATGAGCTCACGTTTGATTTAACGTCATTTCGCGCCCGAGTTAGCCGGCCCGCACACACGGCCTGCGTCTCAGGCCTCGTTATTTCTTAATTAATTGCGTCTAATTATTGATTCGATTAGTGTCGATTATCCGTTCGTTTGTCTTCTTTCACCGCTAAACCGTTCACCTTTCTTGCGTTCTACACGCTCCTTTCGTGGCTTTCTAGTAAAACGCTTCATGTCTCTGATGTCTCTTCATGTCTCTCATCTTCGCGTTTCTCATGTGTCACTTATGTGTCTCGATGTCGCCTCGCGCGGACGCAGCCTTGGGTCTTTCTTCTTCTTCTTTTGTTCTTCTTCTTCATTGTTCCTCGAGGGGGAACCGCGAGCGATCGGCCCGCGACAAACGCTCGACGGCTCTGAGAAGCCTCGAGGTTTTTTCCACAACGTGACACGGACAACACGACGACGACTTCCCCGGGGGAAAAGCCCTCCGCCCTCCGCTTCCCTCCACCCCGCCCAGCCCACACAGCCCGCCCAGCCCTGCCCGGCGGACGTGTTCGCCACTGCCTGCTCTGAGTCTCACCAGTCTGCGATTGTCGGACAAATGAGTTGTTTTTTTGCGCCGCCTGCCGCCGGGTGAAGGGGGGGGGGGGGAGACGGGTTGACGGCGGTGACGAGCACCGCTGCGAGCGCCGGGAGAACACGCGATGCGGCCCGGTCAGCCGTGATGATGACAGAACCCGCCGCCGACGCTGCCGCCAGCCGCCATTTACCGGCCGGCCCTGTCAGACGACGCGCGGAGACGGCCCGCACCTTGTCCAGCAGCAGAGAGAGAGAGGAGAGAGAGAGCAGAGAAGCGAGAGAGGAGAGGCGGAGAGAGAGAGAGAGAGAGACACCGGGCTGCGTCTTGGAACGTAACCATTGTTTAACACTTCCAGTGTACACCCAAACGGCCACCAGCCGGGGCCCCGACGACATCCGCTCCATCAAAACGGAGAGTTTGTTTCAGGTTTCATCTCGGCAAATCCTATCTCGCTGTTATGTGATTTTTTTTTTTTAACCGATTACGCATCATGTCGGCCAGCGGCTGTGCGTGCGAACGCGCCCGGACCAACTGACGATACCAAGGACCACATCGACGCCCGCAAATTCACAAAACCTCGGAGAAACAACAACTCCCGAAACTGTCAACCAGCTGTATTCCTCCATCGCCGTTCACCGGAAGCTGCAAGTCAGATAACCGCGGGGAGGCTCAACGAGAGTCTTCCAAAGTCAAAATGATTAAAAAAAAACATAAACCCAACAATTACCGATGCAATAAAGTTACAGTCTCTGAAGGTTAATCGTGTGCGAAGCCGACAGGATCAGCAGCAAGCCAGCAGAAAAGATGTTGAATAGATTCTACATCACGCTGGCGGGCTACCTGGATCCAGACGGGTTTTCTTTCTGTTGTAATTCTGTTTGTGGCGCGTCGTCCGTGTGATGTCGCCGGTTGTTAACTGACGGACACAAGCCGCCACGCGAGACGGAAGGCAAATCCAAACCTCAAAAAAAAAGTTGTAGGGTGTGTTAAAAGTTAGAGATTGTACTGCCGTTCATCACGTACAGTGAGCCCAACTCCTTCAGTCAACTTATCTATCGGCTTTGTCGATCTGCACGCTTTCCATTTTATTTGACAAATATTTTTGCTGAAATTTTTACGAATAGTATTTCAGGTACGTTTCAATCTTCTCTCACGATGTTTTGCGCATATCCACGACGTGTGTGTCGTGTTGTGTGTTGTGTGTGTGTGTCTGTGTGTGTGTGCTGTGTTGGAATGTGCCAAATGTAATGTGTGTGTGTGATGATGTGTGTGTCTGTGTGTCGCTGTGATTGTGTGTGTGTGTGTGTGTGTGTGTCTGGTGTGGCTGTGGTTGTGTCTGTGTGGGTATGTGTGTGTCTGTGTGTGTGTGCACACACAGTTCATTTTCTTGCCTCTCCAATCAACACCCGGTGTCCACGCCTGGGATCTAAAATGTGCCCTGACCAGGGAAAGTGTCGTCCGTGTTGCTTCAATTGTGTGTTTGTTCGCTTAGCAAATCGTTCGTGTCGCGTGTTGTGCTGTGTGCTGTGTGCCGCGTGTGTGTGTGTGCTGTTGCGCTGTGCCACCAAACCCCCCCATGATTACCATGCATGCCGGTGGTGGCGCGAGCTCCACCGCGAATGGCGCCCGTATCGACGCTATCGGAGTGGTGAGCACGCGACCCGAGGGGACGGGCCGCCAATTGAGTCATCATCAGTTTTAAAGAAAAAAAAAAAAAAAAAAAAAAAAAAAAAAAAAAAAAAAAAAAAAAAAAAAAAAAAAAAAAAAAAAAAAAAAACTGCGCTCCGCTCCGCGCTGCCTCGGCGTGTGCCCCCCGATGGCCCCGGTCTCGACCCCCGCCCCCGCCTCCATCACGCCCTCCCCCCCCCCCCCACCCCCCCGGAATTGGCAGTTGTTCTCGCGGCGGGTGGCGGGGCGGGGGGGCGGGGGGTTGCGTCGATGCCAACAGCGCTAACACTAACGTCGCTAGCGCCCCCCCGCAGCCTGCGGTGTCCTGCCAAGCGTCCTCGTAGCGTCGATGGAAAACCGGTAACAGGCGGAGGTTCTGTTCTGTTTCCGTCGGACAAGATCTTTCAGCTCCTTCACCGTTCGTCGTTAGCGAGACCTTTGTTCTCGTTTTAATCAAAAACCCTGGCGTGTGGATTCCTCGCCGTGACTTTCCTCGAGTCGATGAGCGGCTAATTGATGTCGTCGGACGTCGACGCGGCTCCCCGGACGGACCGTCGTCAAATAAAGCTAAATGTGACGAGCAACGCCCGTCGACGACGCGGAGACGCCAGGTCGCCGCGGTCGAGGAGGAGAAGGAGCGTGTGACCTCGCGTTCGGTTCGGTCGACAAACCCAAGTTGCGGGAAACAAACGAGACGTCCGACTCTGAGAGTTACATTTGGAATCAACGCGGGACATGAGAATATCTGTCGTGAAATTGCTTTTTATCCGGAGGCAGGAATATGGATCGTGGATCCTGTGTTGCTGTGTGTATCCCTCCGGGTTACACATATCTGTGTATATATCGATCTATACATCCATATATCGATCTCACTGAGTAGACGATTTGAGCACGTATTAATATGATCAATATTCACAATACTGTCCATGTTAATATCACCGTTAACACATCCAGGTGTCACA
>PIJE02008101.1:0-10000 GCA_002895965.2 Coryphaenoides rupestris | reverse complement strand
AGCATCCAAATCCTAGCTATCTTGCCGTTTACCAGCAATCAGTGCTTGAAACTTGTCAGTGATTTATTGTTGTTTCACTCTCTTTGGACATATGTACTTCATTTGGACAATTAGCCTCTGCTAACTTCCCTCAATGTATATATAGCCTATGTCACACGTTTCGTTCATATTGAGTGAATATTCTTGACTGTAGCTACCTTAGACACGCCTCCTGAAGCTTGATTGGTTGTCTACAGCTCAGGTAGGGAATGCATGCATCACAGACAGCATCCAGGTCAGCCTCACCTGAACAACACACAGATCAATAAATATATTAACACATACGTATATAATATGGGGGAGTGAGTCTAGTGCAGTGGTTCCCAACCTTGGGACCAAATTGGGACCCCGTATGTGCATATGGGGTCACAGGAGATTTTTTCGTTTCTTTTTTTTAAGGTCTCAGACGTCCTGCATATACAAACTGAACTATACGATTCATGCTATAGCCACGATCAAATCACTTGGTGTGTAGTAGAGAGGTGCGATTATGTTCACCAGAAAATGTATATTTGGTATCAGGTCAGTACATTTACCTTCTGAACGTCTAGTTGAACTGTTTAAAGGTCCTGTATGGAAGAATAATTAATCCGTTCAGGGACTACATGTAGGATTTTACAGCACAAATCGCTTTTAATTGCCAGTTTGTGAGCAGGTTGTGGTTGAAGACTCTCTCTGTTGCGTAAAACAGCTTTTGGGCTGATTTATCTTATATTCAGGGTGGAGACTGGCTGGCCACACTGGGGTGGTGTGGGGACAATGGGGATGGGGGTTGCTTGTTCTATTTTAGGTATGGTAACCCAGTTAGGTACAGTAAACCTGTGGAGAGACCAAAGGCACAGCAAAACAAGACTAAACAACTCAAGTAACAAGTGAGCCAGGCCAGCCTATACCATCTGAACACGTGCGTCAGGTGTGATCGATACGCATGCTGTCCTACCCAGTCGCAGCCTCTGGCAGAGAGCGCCCAGGCCCTGCAGCACAGCCAGCTGCAACTTGTAGGCCAGTGTGTGGCTGTAGATGGGCCCCGCGCGGGCGCTGGCTGGGGCCTGCTGGGCCAGCGAGGAGCGCAGCCTGGGCAGCACCTCCTTGGACACTCTGCTCCGGAGGAAGTCCCCGCAGGCCTCCCCCAGGGTGCACAGCACCTGGGAGCAGACGGGTGAAGGGGGGAGGGGGGGAGAGGTGTATTACAGCATGTGAAATAACCCAGAGGACCTCGGACATCAAATTACTTGACTCCCCGTCCTCTAGACTGGAATCTGATCAACTACGGGAAGTTCTTCCAGAGTTCTTCCGGGAAGGTCCCAGGGATCCTGGAGGGGGGCGGGGGGTGGGAGAGCGTAGGGCAGGACCCACCTGGAAGGCCCTGAGGACGGCTCGGGGGTCGTCGTCCGTCAGCCTGCGGAGGAGCGCAGGCCACAGCCTGCTGGCCACGAGATGGGCTATGCAGTTCGTATATCTCACCACACACACACACTCTACACACACACACACACAACACAAGTGAGAGGGCAGCACGAAAACACACACACACACACACACACACACACACGGACAAACACCACACACACACACAGCAGACCTATGAGTGAATGCTGAGGCTGGGGTCTGACAGCAGGTGGGTGCAGCGCTGCATCACTTGCTTCGTGATGACGACGTGGGCGGGAAGCTCCTTCTTCACATCCACACCCTCCTCTTCCTCCTCTTCCTCCTCTTCCTCGGCCGGGGGTGGGGCCACTTTTAAAAATGGGTTAAAAAGTGGTTTAAATAACAAGAAGAACGGGAAGTAAACGACAACAGTGCCCAAGGGCCTGGGCCAGCCAGTAGAATAGCAGTAACAGTAGTAACAGTACACTTTATGTGTACTGTTACTTACCGTAAGACAACAGTGCCCAAGGTCCTGGGCCAGCCAGTAGAATAGCAGTAACAGTAGTAACAGTACACTTTATGTGTACTGTTACTTACCGTAGGTTATTTTCCTGCCTTTTATTTATTCGATTCTTATTTTATCCAGTAGGGTTTATTTTTATTTTCTATTCGTGATCTTATTTGCTTCCCAAAAGATACAACTGAAGATAAGCGGTTTAAACCCCCCACAGATAAAATAACAATAATACATAAACTGCTTATTTGAAAAGGGTAAAGAATTAGTTGTTTATTTTCTTCCAGAAAAGGCACGCTCTCTTTTGGAATTATGTTTCGTCTGGGGAGCCACTTCCGATCAGAGGTGAAAACATTCACATGTTCTGTCCCTAAGCGCACACATCCTCCTCCCCCTCCTCCTCCCATGTTAACATTGTGTTGACTTGGTCCCTAAACACAGATCTTTACCTCGCTCCTGGCTCCTCCCCCTCCTCCTCTCATGTTAACATTGTGTTGACTTGGTCCCTAAACACAGATCTTTACCTCGCTCCTGGCTCCTCCCCCTCCTCCTCTCATGGTAACATTCTGTTGACTAGGTCCCTAAACACAGATCTTTACCTGGCTCCTCCCCCTCCTCCTCCTCCTCCTCCTCTGCTCCGATGCCCTCGGCCAGCTCCTTCTGCCTGCTGTAGTCCAGGAGGAACTGCCGGACGTCCAGAGCGGTCATGTCCGCCAGGTCGGCACCAGAACTCTCATCCCGTCCGGACGGCGGCCCACCCGGGTTACCCAGGCTACGGGGGAACCATCTCACTGCAGCGTGGTGGGGCGGGGCAGGGCGGGGAGGTAAGTTATATTTGTGTGGATAATCGGTATCTGCTGAGCAAACTAACTCAACATGAAATAAGACTTCTGTAGTTTTGTTTTATGTCAATGGGCGGTTATGTGTTTAAAGTCATTGGCTCAGGGGTTCCACACCATGGGGTCAGAACCCCACTTGGAGTCTCCTGATATACACATGGGGTCACAGGAGATGGCTGATATTTGACGATATTTTTTTTTATTTAACAAATGTTAGATGTAAAGGGCCCTTGCTTGGATATGATGATATGACAGGCAGATGCTGATGGGGTTAAAACAATGTGAAGGGAAGCAGATGCATTAGAAATTGTCAAGGGAAGCAGATGCATTAGAAATTGTCAGGTTGCAAGAATTTTTGGACCAAAAATGCGGTCACAGGTCACATTTATTTGAGAATGACTCAACTGTGGAGTAATAATAATAAAAAACAATGTTTTACCATTACTTTTTGTCATTTACCAGATGTTTTCTTATCTTTTCTTTTCTTTAGATGCCAATCATTAAGGAGCAGAAAGCAGTTAGGGCATCTTGCTCAAGGATGGATGCTACTGTGGACATTGGGGAATCGGACCCAGAGGACCTTCCATAGCAGAGCCTCACCCAGGGCCTTCATGAGGGAGTGGAGTACGGAACAGAACAGCGCCGCCGTGTGGTCATAGGAGAGGTCCAGGGCCAGCAGCACGTCCTGCACGATGTCCCCCACCAGAGGGAGCGAGTGAACGCTTCGTTCTCATACTCGAGAGAACGCCACAACGGGAACGCAGAAGTCACCTCTTGGGCCGGCCTGGGGCAGTTGAAACCACCACCCAACGTCACGACATAGGACACAACACAACCTGCAGGGGAAGGTTCATTCCAAATGTGAAAATGTGCGGCCATCTCTGGTTGAAACTGTTCAGTTTAGTTCGGTTTTCATTTTCTCTTTTAAAGACTTAAGAGTTTTAATAACGAGCAAAGTGAAAGCAATGCATAGCTGGAAATAAAAGAGAGAAACGCCGAACAAACATCGGTACCAAACTCTTGCAGAGAGAGACACCTTGTGGAAGGAGCTGATTGGCCAGCGGTCAGGGGACCAGACCAGCTCTTCCGGATTACCTGCGGGTTGCGTTGGAGCCGGTGCAGGTTCAGGGAGACGTCGTTGAGCAGGTAGTCGGAGTTGTCGGCGATCAGTTGCCGCGTCGACGCGTAGCCGCATGCACCGGCGACGCCGCGCGCGCACGCCAGCGCCGCCTGGCTCACCGGCAGCGCCTCGTCCCCGGCCTTCTCCAGCACGGCGTACAGTGATGTCATCAGCAGGGGACGGAAGGCGGGGCCCAGCGCGTGGGCGCCGCACGCCACGCCCTCCAGCTGGATGCACAGCTGCCAGATGTTGCTGTGGAGCTGTTGGACGGTGGGGGTGGGGGAGGAGGAGGAGGAGGAGGAGGAGGAGGAGACCACTTGGAGGAGAGGGGAGGCAGGGTTGCGGACACCACCGTGCGATATTGAGAGGAGTGTGGATGGACCGAGCAGCTGCAGGAGAGAGAGAGAGAGAGAGAGAGAGAGAGAGAGAGAGAGAGAGAGAGAGAGAGAGAGAGAGGAGAGAGAGATGGAGAGGAGAGAGAGAGAGAGAGAGAGAGAGAGAGAGAGAGAGAGAGAGAGAGAGAGAGCGAGATGGAGAGAGAGATATGGAGATGGATGAATGGAGAGAGGGGGAGAGAGAGGGAGAAAGAGAGAGATGGAAATTAAGAGAGCAAGATGGAGAGCGAAACAAAGAGGTGAGGGTGAAATTACATGTCACACGTCACACTGTACACTGTATTACAAAAATGTACAGGAGGGATGAAACAGGAAAAGTGATATATAAATATATATATATGAATCAGAATGTTTACTTCATGGTCCTGGGGGTCCCCTGGGTGTGGGGTGACTGTGGCCAGGTCCCAGTTCCTCTCACTGATGTACTCTTCAATGACCGCAACCACCGCCGCCCTCCTCTCCTCCTCCTCCTCCTCCTCCTTCCTTCCTCCCCCTGCTAGGGCGTGGAGGCCGCACCCTTCGCCCCCCACTGACCCCTCCTGACCCCACGTGGCAACACTGGCACCCACGGCCCCCCGTATGGTCTCGTTCAGCACCATGGCTGCCTGCTTTCGGTACACCGAGGACTCCCGGTACAGGTCAAGGAAGTGGTCCACCAGCAGGTACGTGTTGCCGTAGTAACCTGCGGACGGACTCGGAAAGACGTTTCATTGAATGAATGCTAACAATCATTTCACAGACAAATCAAGAGGACTATGATCAAGAAAAGGGCATAAAATCCAAATGAATCAATGTTAATTTCGATTTTTGGGTGCAATGTGGTCATTCGGCCAGTGGATGGCGATGCATTGTGTTATATTGTCTCTCGCCGATGTTTCTTGGGGCTTCGAATGTGGTGTCATTCGTCAGTGTGCGGCATGGTTCGACATTGCCATTGTCAGCCATAATCGAGATAGTCCTCCCCGATTTTGGTCTTGTTTGCCTAGCGGCTAGAGGCAGGTCCTTCTAACAGAAGAATTTTGCTGCTCGTCGGTTCAGATCATGAACACGTGTGAAATTGAACGAGATCCATTGTTGTTGTCTCAAGTAGTAGTAACACAGTTGATGTCAATGCTTAGCTCAGAAGAACCTAGCGGTGAACGAGTTAGACAAGTTCTACTCGTTCGAGGGATGCAACTGCTGAGAAGCATCTTACTCATCTACACTCAAGTAGTAGATAAAATTGGCTTCCTTTTCTTACTTCAAGAAGTGGTTACAGCCTACTGGTGCAGATTAGAAGAATTCCTCTCTCTCGAGTATATGCATCTTGACCCCCCCACGACTAGGTATCAAGGTCTCGGTGTTCCCCATTGTGCAAGGTATGGACAGCAGTGCTAGCCAGGGGGTTCCCGGTTAGACAACGAGAACTCTCCCCCTTGCACTCTATCTCGCAATGCTCGACACAGATTACGCAACACCTGGCATCGTCCAGCTTCCAGAACGCTAGCACGGGAGAGCACAAACACGGATAAAGCACGAAAGCTGAACTAGCACGAGGCTTTCAACCACTGTGTGCCACCCAATGCAGCATGATCCATAATGATCAGCCATTAAACCTCATCTACCCATAGAATGTATTGAGGTCACATACTTAACTTATTTTAGTTGTCCTTCAATGTTTATCAAACTCTCCTCAATATACATTCAAATTTCGAACCACATTCCAACACCAACCAACCAACACAGGAATTGCCCCACCTACAAGTCGACACTTTCCCACCCCTCTTGCAGAGAACTACAAAACACATACTTTCGCTCACAAACAATGGTTTCCTAAAAGAAGAAATGGTAATCAGCCCTGCAAATGAAAATGTAATTTTGTGTGGTCTTCACACCTCACACTCACAAGATTGTGGTGGTGGTTGCCGCGGTGACATACCTGCATCAGGGCCTTGGAGATGCGGTGGAGGTGAGGGGCGGAGCTGAGCACCCGGCTGACCAGGGGCCCCAGCAGCTTGAGGTAGCCCAGGAACACGTTGAGCACCAGCAGCTTCTTGTGGTCGTCGGTGCTCCTCAGGAGGCGGGGCAGCGATGTGGCGAGGCCGTGGAGGTTCTCCGTCAGGACCTCCACAAACGCTTGGCTGCCGTCGCCGCCGTCATTGCCATGGACACCGTTGCCGTGGTCACCATTGCGGCCGCTCAGTTATACCTTCAAGCCTATTCTCTCTCATATATTAGTGCCAGACTGCCTGTCGCCTGTCGGATTACGTATTCTGCTATCTGGACCCCCGTTGCGTTAGAATGGGTCACCATTGCGTTTATCCAGGCTGTCCCTTCCCTCCAAGCAGAGCCAGCCTCACGAACCTGCTTGATAAGAGTGGAGTTGGGGGGTGGAGACGGGAACAGGACAGACATGGGAAGCGAAGACGGGCAACTGAAGATTGTAAGTCAACTTATTATGAGCATAGTGTCGCCCTCTTAACTTAGTCCCACATCTACCAAGAAGACGATCTGACACGCCAAACCGTCTCGCACGTGAGCACTCGTGCAGCATCGCCCCAGACCACTCAGCATTGATACCTCCACTTTAGAATTTCGAATCCGCACTCTTGGCATAAAAATGACTCGAATCGCGCACAGAACAAGGCTCTCCTCGAAGGCGTGGGCAAGAGTAGCTCATTCAGCGTGTTGTGCACAATTTAGTAAACTTGCAAAATAGTTGAGGTGGTAATCATGGTGTAACATGACATAGCACTTAATGAGGTATATGCCAATAATGTACAATGAGTTTAAAGTCGTAATGGTAAGTGAAGACCAGTATACATTTGTTTATCTCTGTGAGTATATAAGAATCGAGCTGACGACTAGTCTCAGACGTCTGATGCGTCGATGGAATGAATTGCAATAAAACTTAGTCCCCTCATATGTGAGTGAGAGGAGACCTAGATAAATAAACACTGGCACACCTTAGTGTTGATATAATTCCCTACACTATAACCTAGTGAACGAGGGTAACTAGATACCAGGGTGTGTCTGTTATATCATGCGTCATAAGTATTCAAATCATTGTGTGATACTAGCTGTAAAAATTATTAGTATATTGATGATATAGTACCTTGAGATTTTATATGGCTAGAGGGCAGACTCTCTCACCACGGTAACCTCCAGTCCTCTAGTTATAGGTATGGCTTCTTAGTGACGACAATGACCGACGTTTCACTTTAAATCGCACTCATGGCTCACTTTTATGCCCATCTCTTCTTATCAAAATAAGTAGTAACATTACTAGTCAACTAGTCATTTACTTGCAAATCATGGCATGACCTAATAGACTACGTCTCTAATTTTTACGTATGATATCAGGTTGAGCCTACTTGCGTTCTTTATTCACTGCGTTAAGATGTTGTCTCTCGCTCCAATGTTCACGCGGCACTACCCACAACGAAGCCAATAGCCCTCATCTCAAAGATGCCCAAATTTAGCAATTTTCCCAAATGTTTCAAAATGTTATGAGTGCCCAAGATTAGTCATCTCAAAGTTGCCTCTATGTTGGGTAGGCTCGGCGCCAGCAGCGCCCCGTGAGCTACACGAGGTGGTGGAATGCCCACACCAGCCCTTCCCACCAGCCTCCAGGCTCCCCAGACAACCCCTATTAAATGTCAACTACCTGTGCAAGAAGAATGTACGTATATGAATAAATTGTGTCGAGTCATTCAATGACAAATCACTAAAATCTAAATATGAAGCTTTAATAGTTAGTCTTCTCAAATAGTTCTCAGAGAACCGATCTCGGACAGAGTGTGGAATTATTACATTGTCAACGGGAACTGAAAACATGTGCTGAGTAACAAGCCCTCTTCCCTACTGTGTGTCCTCCATGCAGACCCGGTGCCTCTCCTGGCTGCAGAGAGAGCCCACAACCCCCGGGATTACAGCAACCTCAGAGTGCCTTCAGCCAAGAACCTAAAGTCTCTGGAAGACATCAACACCAAGTTCTACGTCGGCACAGAGGTAGAACTTTCAGGTTGAGGAGTGGAAATGTTATGACAGCCCCTAATGGATAGCTGGCTTGACTGCAATTGGTCATTCTTTGTTATGTGTGGTAGTATATTTTAAGATTATTACTTTTTTCCATTGTCTGAAAGACCCAGGTAGCAGCCTCCACTTTGTATATACATTCAAGTTACATTTTCGCACAGTGTTTTGTACTTCTCTCTTAGAATATATGGTTTCATTAACAATATGAAAACAGAGTACTTCCCAAAAAGGTTTTTTGGATAGAAATCTAGCGAATGTAGCCTGTTATCTGTATCAGAGCCACAAATCATGCAAGTCATGACTGTGAAAAATTGTCTGCGTGTTACTGGAAATGCTGTTCATTTGCTATTTAAAATGCTATGGACCCATGAACAAATGAAAGTCTAAAATTATTACAAATTAAGATTGTGATAAGATTACGATCAGTACCAAACCACATAAAGAAAATAATACACAGTTGCAACCCATATTATATTTACGGCATCAATTATTTGCTTTCTTCTGAAAGAGTAACCTCAAACCTCACAAATTATAAATCATAAAAATTAGGACGATTATAATCATAATGTATCAATTATTACAATATAAATAAACAGGTAATTTGTGATATGCATATTTTACCAATGCGTGCCAAAAGAGTATTGTATAGCCACTGTTTGTTTTTCTAGATGTTATTTGTTCTGTCTTCAGGACGGGGAACTGGTCTACACCGACTGGAAGCTGGAGAAAGACAATGACTCTGGGAGGCTGTTAAGTCAGTATTGTGGCGCGATGTCACTTTTGTTTTGCAAATAACTGCTGATTGGTGACGGCTGGACAGTGTGAAACAACAGCATGGCTGCTGCTGCTGAAGGATCTCACAGCTACAAACTGTGCAGTGTTCTAAATGTGTGTGTGCTAACAGAAGGATTTATTTAATCAGTGTAACACAGTTTCTTTCGGGTAACTTGCTTGCCCCAGGATGATAGCAACAACATTGTAAAGTATTTTTGAATGTATTCTGAGGTTAGCCACCGTCTCTAGAGGCATCGTCAGGCAACTGATTTAATTATGACAATAGGCTAATTACCTTGGTTTGAAAAGTGAGATAATTGGATCACTTTGCTCTTTTTGTCACATATTACCTATTTAACGTCCCTGTAAAGCCTAGCTCTGCACTCTTGCCATGAGTTAAAAGTAAAGGGGAAATAGTTTGGTACATTCTCAAGGGAAATTAAGCTGGGAAACAGTACACTCTCACTGTGAAACAGCAATTTATTGAACCAGTTAATCTTGACGTAATTGCCAGTAATTTTACATCTGATTACTTGTTTTGCAGACGTAAGACTAGCATAAATTAATGCATTCATTACAGCTGACAAGCAGAGGCACGCAAGCTTTTTTCATGTTCTCTCACTTCTCGTACATTTACCACTATTAATATTCAGACAACTTTAACCCTGTCTGTCTGTGTCCTTTGTCCTGTCTGTCTGTCTGTCTGTCTTCAGGTTGCAAGCCATCTCAGTATTTTATAGCCCATGACGGCTTAGTAAACACAGTGCAGCGGTCTCCCTTCTTCAAAGATATTATTCTCACCGTGGGGGGCTGGACCTTCGCCATCTGGAAGGAGGGAGTCATGGTAACCAGAGCAACTTCTAACATGGATGTTGTTTTTCTTAACGTTCACTTTTGATGATATGTGTCTGGCTCCAGTTTCCTCCACACCTAT